>CAUYQV010147835.1:0-33578 GCA_963574575.1 Galagoides demidoff | reverse complement strand
CCCAGCCCGGGCCCGCCAAAACAACAATGATGGCTGCAACCAAAAAATGGCCGGGCGTTGTGGCGGGCGCCTGTGGTCCCAGCTACTTGGGAGGCGGAGGCAGGAGACTCGCTTGAGCCCAGGAGTTGGAGGTTGCTATGAGCTGGATGCCATGGCACTCTACCCAGGGGGATAGCTTGATGCTCCGTCTCAAAAAAAAAAGACATTTATATTCTACATTTAGAAAGATTCACACGTACCCTTATAAGATGATCCATAGGCGTGCTCTCCTCCCTCTACCCATCCTCCCTCCTCCCCTCCCCTCCTCTTCCCTTTCCCCATATTCTTGGGCTATAATTGGGTTATAGCTTTCATATGAAAGGCAATATCTACCACTTTGTTAATAACTGCAATGTTTTAAAAACATACTTGGGTAATTTGTCCTTACCATAGACTATTACTCTGTCTTTTCAGGTTAAAAAATGATAATATTCTCCCTTATGAGCAGAAATCTAGTATGACTTCTTTAGTTTTCTAAGAGGAATTAAATCTCTACTTCTCTTCTTTACCCTGATAGAATTATCACCTGGCTAAGTTGTGCCCACTCATCCATAATGAAAGAGGACCCACCCCTTCTGTTGTTGTTGCTGTCCTGTGGCTTAAAAGTAGAAAAATTTCCACCCACCAGAATAATTTCAAGATGAATACAGGCAATGTAAAAAGTAAGAACATGAGAAAATATAGTGACTATCTGATTTTAGGGTGGAAATGGACTTTAAAACCATGAAGCCTAGAAAGAAAACCTAAGGTACAAAACTGATAAGCTTTATTACATAAAATCTACAACTTTGGTTTTTATGGTACCAACAACACATAAAAACTTAAAGGCAAGTGCCAACCTGTGGAAAAATATTTACTAAATAAAGAGTTCTTACAAATCAATATCATTTGTAAAGAAAATATAAACACTTCAATACAGAACAAAAACCAAAACACAGGGAATCTATTCAACATTTTTAATAACCAAAGAAATGCACATTAAGAGTAGGACACTTAATTTTCCACTTACAAAATGTACACTCCTCCTCCCCCAAGAGTATTTTTAAAATATCATGTGTTCTATGCTGGGGAGGGGGTGGGGGGAAAAAGGCCCCTCTTTTATCTCTGCCAGAATTACACATATAAGTAAGAACTATCCTTCCGGAAAGCTATTTCAAAAGTTTTATTGACTTTATCATAAAGAATTTGTCCAGAGAAAATTTTCTTTGATGCTCTCAACTACTTACACAGAAGAATATTCAACACAGACATCTGTGCAATACCAGAAACCAAAAATCAAACAGGAAACGACTGGTTAGACAAGGTGGTAAACCATCCAATGAGTTCCTTTTTCACTTAGAATAAAATTGAGCATAGCCCACCCGGGCTTTGATGGCCACCTTCCTCTGTCCTCCTCTTTTCCTCCTCACTTCCCACTCCAGCGACACTGGCCTTCTTTTTATTCCTTAAACCGTCTCATTTCTAACTCTAGGGTGTCGGTGCTACTATTTCTTCCACCTGGTACCCTCTGCCCCCAATTGTCCCATGGCTGACTTCACCTCTTGGGAGGCTGTCTTGGGTTTCCAGTCTTCTCCCGCCCTCCACTGCCATTTACTACTATTGTATTTTCTTCACAAGAACATACCACCAACATAACGGACCCCAATAAGTATGGACTGATGAACGAAATGATTAAGTAAAATACAGCCATCAAAAATCAATTCTTAGATGGAGACTTTACGTCCTTCATGTTCACATGGCTGGAGCTGGAAAATGTTCTTCTTAGAAAAATATCACAAGAATGTAAGAAAAAGTATCCAATGTATACACCCCTATTATGAAACTAATTTATACCTTTTATATGAAAGCTATAACCTAAAAATAGCCTAAGAATACGGGGAGGGGGGAGGGAGAGGGGAGGAGGGAATGGGTGGAGGGAGGGGGATTGGAGGGATCACTTCTGAGGTTTTCTTACAGGGGTACATGTGAATCTTTCTAAGAGTAGAATGTGAACGTTTTAAAATAATAACTAAGAAAATGACATGAAGGCTATGTTAACCAGTTTGATGGAAGTGTTTCGGATTGTGTGTGAAAACCCCACACTGTACCCCAGAAGGGCATTAATGTACATAGTTACTATTCAATAAAAAAAAATCAATTCTTTAAGAAACTGACTACATAGAACAGCATGCTCAGTATTATCTCATTTTAAATATGTGTGTACGTCTGTGCATGTACATGAATGACCGTGCTACAGCTCTATCTCAGATGGATTCTGAATGTTAACAGAGGTCATGTGAAGACTGGCATTTGGAGTGTTTTCCACTTTGCTGTTTACATTATTCTGTGTTTCCTAACATTTCTGCATGAATCTACCCTGTGAGGTAGGTGAACAAGGAACATGTACTATACCAAGCTCAGATTGAACCCCGGCCACCTAAACCACTTATAAGCCCTGGTCCTCCAGATCTTCTGGGGGGGGGGGGGTAGATGGAAGCTAAGAGAAAACATCACCAGTGAGAGTTAACCTGTTCCTGAGAGGCTGAGGGAAGAATCTCTTGCATATTTTGTAGTTTAAACATCCATTTTGAAAATGTTTTCTAAATTCAGAATCCTGGTCATGGAGCATCCGAAGCTCTTTCTCAAGGCCACTGCTTCTTGCCTTTCTCCTTCATGGCTCCTCTTTGGTCACCGCCATGGTCTAAGACGATGTCCCCAGGGACAGGGAAGTCACTCTAACATCTGCTGATGGTGACCCTGCTGGTCTAGTGGGGAATGAGGAGGTAGTGCTGCTTCTCCTTTGTCTGGAGAGGCTCTGATGACAGCAAGTTTCCAGCAAAGACATATTTCAGGATAAGAGGATTAAACAAGCAAGACTAAGATTGCTGGTGGTGTAGGGACAGCTCCCGGGATTCTGCTACCACGGTGAGCTTGGCTGAGCTCTCCCTAAATCCTAGAAGACTAAGGAAGAGCCTCTTGGGGTTTTTTGCACCAGCGAGGGCCCACCTTGGACATTATAATAGGAAGCTGCAGTTGAAGTAAGAATTAGCACCAAGTTCAGAGAAGCCAATCCCCAAACACAGACAAAGCTTTAGGTCAAGAACAAACACAAAACAAATTTTAAAAACTACAATACCCAGGGTTTGGGTAGATTAAGGGGAAACTGGCCTTTTATTCCTTGCTGGTGGTGGCACAATCTTTCTGGAGGATAATTTGGCAATAGTCTGAAATAGCAAACACCGTCAAGTCTGTCTGACATTTGAACCAGAAATTTTAGGTCTAGGAATTTATTCTAAGGGAGGAAATTAGGTCTGTGAGCAATGCTTAGAGCATGCCCAGTGTACTCTTACTTTCATAAGAAAAAATGACAGGGGTAGAAAAGAATGGATAGCTGTATATTAAAATGTCAAAGGTTTTGTCACCAGCAATGTAGCTTGAGTTGGGAGGCGGTGACAATCACTGCTAAACAGTATGACCCTAATTGTAACTGAAAGGGTACCGGGCAGGCTGCTTACAGGTGCCAGGCACGGTTCTGAGTGCATTACACAAATGACCTCATCAACCTCACGGCAACCCTAGGGGCCAGCTTCTATTATCCCCACATTACAGAAGAGAACAGTAAGGCACAGAGATTAAGTAACTTGTCCCCCAGTTACTAAGTGGCAGGACCAGAATTCAAACCTGGCCGTCTGGCTTCAGAGTTTGAGCTGGTGACCACATTGTTCTACTAATGGGAGCCAGGCGGGATTCTCTCTGGATTTCAGCGCTTTCCACGTTAACTTGCCATGGCCAGTTCTTTTGGGTTGCCACCATTACAGCAGCATTTTTAGGCAGTGAGTAAAGACCACGCAGCTTTTTACCCACTAATAGAGGTGACCCAGTTAAAGTACCCAGTCCTTTAATTTCAGGATGTCAAAGTTAGCAAACTGGCAACGACCGACTACTCTAGGGATTTACTTTTCTTGATCTCCGGAGTCTAGGTCACTTAGAAGTGGGTCAGAAGACAACATGGGATCTTCACAGACTGATGTGATTGTCTCCATCACCACTGCCACCCTGGCTTTGACCCTGGTCATGATAGTACAGTTTAGGAGAATGGCCCCACTGTCCTCAGGTAAGCAGGTTGGTCTTTACCAATGACCAAGGGTGGGGCAGTCATTCCCTGATCTTGCCCCTGCAGCGTGTGGTCCACGCTGGCCATCTCTGGAGCTCCTGGGAAGTTTGTACTGGACTTTGCCCTCTTCCCCACAGCTGTGGAGTCTCCCAGATGAACTCTTTCCCTGGCTCTGCCCATCAACACTGCCCTGCTCAGAGCAAGAGGGACACATTCACTGTGCTGGGAGCTGCACCCCTACTCTCTGCCTTCCCCTAAGGCACTGCTCCTGAGTAGCCAGACATTCTCAATTTTCTGCCAGTCTTTTTCTACATTCCAGTTCCAAGTGTGGGTGGGCAGGAATTTTCCAGCAAGGATCTCCCATAGAGACTTAGGTATATTGATACTAGGTGGAAATCCCTTATAAAACTTAGCTTTACTACAGGGATTTAGGAGAGGGAGACTCTGTGTTTCTCTTTTTCCCTCCTCCTCTTTGAATCCTCCCTGCTCTTGGGAAGAGGAATTGCTAATTTGGTTGATCATATTGGAGAATCCCTTGCACCCAGAGCAGGATTGTTCCCTGCTCCAAATGGGGTCTTTTTCTTCAGGTCAAAAAATAATAGAAGTTGGGTCCTAGGGTTGCAGTAAGGGCTGCCAAAGTCATTTGTCTAATGCACTCAGAACTGTGCCTGGCACCTGGAAGATCCCTGCTCCATACCTATCACTACAGTGCCACGGCAGCAGTGAGTTGACCCAAGTGCTTCTCCCATTTGATCTTCTGTCCCCCCACAGAGCAGTGGTGGTCAGACTCAGGCTTGGGTTTGTGGCAGTTTAGGAAAGAAGACAGTCTTGCCCAAACCCTGATACCTAGAAATCTGCCATGGGGGAGGCCTGGAGGGCAAGCAGGCAGGGGTGGTGCATGCTAAGTCTGGGTCAGAAGAATGTGGCACTTTGCTTTCCTTTGCTATTATGCCACAAGTTTATGTCTCCCTGGGAACCTTCCAGAGCGTGGCCACAGTCTGGGGCAAGATTCAAGACCTCTGGCTGATACCACGTATGTGGTGCCAACCTGACTCCACTATTCCAAATGCCTGGCTTCCAGTCTCAACCAGTTCTTAGCATGCATGGGCCAGTTTGAGACCTCCACGCCTTGACCTCAATTATCCCCACAGTACTCAACCAAGAAGACCATGAAGGTCACCTGAGAACATTAAAAGTCACCAAACTCAGGCCCCACCTGGAGAGATTTTGATCTCCTGGGTTTGGGCACTTGAGGCTGTAAAACCTATCAGGTAGTTTTAACGTCAGCCAAGGGGGAAAATCATTGCTGGGCATGTGGCAATCTCGTGGCTCCAGCTGATAGCATTTGCTTCCCTTTAAGCTTATTTCAACTCTTTCTTCCTCAGGCTGAAATAAGCTACTGGGTACATCTTGTTAGAAGCCTCAGCCCTGGCTCAGCCACTTTCCTCATTTTGCAGTTAAGTCTTTGCCTTCTTTGCTCTTCAGAGTCTGGGCTTCAGCCCCAGACACTTGGCATTTTTGACACGACACAAGGGCATGCAGAGCCTGTCCCCAGACACAGCTCTCCGGGGTCTACCCTGCTTCCTCAGTGCGGTATTTCTCATCCTCAGGAGCTGACCTCTGATTTCTCCTCCTTTCCTGAGAAGCCCCCTTTTTAAGGATTAGATTACTATTTCCACCAAAAGACATGGGTGATAAACCCAGTCCAAAGAGGAGGAGTGAGGGATGGACCTAAGACCACAGAAACGACAAGCATACGTCAAACTGATTCAGGCTTTGAACTTGTGTAAATGAGATTTGTGCTTCAAAAACCTGCTTAAATGCCTCAGTGGTACCCTAAATTTCAAATGCAAGAAGATAATATTTAAGAAATTTTACCCCTGAGAATGGGTCTTTGCAGCCTCCATGAATAACACCTGGTAAGGACTGAGAATCATGATAAATGTGACCTGAGCAGGCTTTGATCCTGCTCCAAAGCCTCACGAGATTCCCTGCTCGGCCTCACTTGGTGGCTGATGACCACCTCAGACCAGTGGAGGAAATCAATTCTACTGAGGGCTGGTGACATCCACAAGCCTCTCTGGACTTAGCTCAGCCCATTCTAGAACTTCCCGTGATCTTATCATTATTTATTTCAGGCAAGTTCCTGAGTAAAGACTAAAGAACCAATGCTGATATTTCACAAAGGCCTAATGTAATGACGAGTTTAAAAAAAACAGGGCAAGAATGAGAAATCACAAACAGGGCACATGGCAGGCGCCCCCATCCCTATTATCAGATGTGTCCACTCCCTCCTGCTCCCTCCCTACTTTTGGTGATTTTGTTTTTTGACGTGGGAAAGCCTGCCAACTTGTGAAGGGGAAAACGCAATCCATGAAACAAACAAACTTTTATCAATTGATGACAACCAGTGCGGGGAGAGGCATCCACAGTCAAATCCCCGGCTGAAGCCCTATGTTCAGACTCACTTTGAGACATCTGCCTCCCTCCAAAGGTATTGACTAAATGCCAGTGTGGGATCCTAGGGCTCCAGGGCCTGCCTTTGATCTTTGGAAGATTCCTGCCTTCAAGCAGAGGGCTGACAGTGCCATAGGTAACAACTAGATATTGGGGATTACAATTCTTGGGAAATGAAGTATTTTGTGAAGGCTCTGAGCGTTTGCACTTGATCTCTCTCTCTTCCCCCCTCCCGTTCTCTTCCCTCCCTCCCTCGGCCCTTTTCTCTCCCTCTTGCTCCCTTCTATGAAGAGTCCGTCCTCTTCACCACTACCCTCTAGTGCAGGATTTGGCAAATGTGGCCCCTACAAAGTTCACACACTAAACTCTGTCATGACTACTCAAGTCTGTAGCCGAGTCAACTTGCTCTGTCCTCTTTTGTAGCACAGAAGCAGCTGCAGACAGTACATAGCTGTCCACAGACAACACACAGAGGCCCAGGCCCAGTTTCCAGCCCTACCTTAGAGCACCGTGAACGGAATACCGCCCCTCGGCTCTGCCATTGACGTATGCTCTGCAGGCGGGACCATGGGGGCGGGTGTGTTGGAGGTGATGGTGGCACTGGATGGGCGCACATAGATAAGTCACAGGGAAAGGACACCCAAGGAAAACAGCAAGTTTCACAAGTCCTGAGTGACAACTACGCACTCCCTCCTTTGTCACTGGCAGCACATAAAATGTCTTCTCAGAGCCACCACTGTTTTCCACAACTGAGAGCAGGAAGGCTGGGTTCGAGGCCTAGGCCTACCAGATTGCACTGGTGACTCTGGGCTTCAGTGTGCACATCTCTAAAAGTCATGGCGTAAAAGTCTGCACCTCCCTGGTCTCAGGGAAGAGGGGCTACAGGGTACTAGGAAGGGTCATCGGTTGGGGGGGGCTCTCAGAGTGCAGATCACTGACACTCACAGGCAAGTGTATACTCGTTGCGTGCTCACCCAACCTATTTTATTCGTTCAGATAGTTACAGTGACTTGTTTTACAGCAGCAGTTCTCAACATGTCGGTCGTGACCCTATTATAACAATGAAAGCACGTTGCGGTATTAGGACGGTTGAGAACCACTGTTTTACAGGAACAAGTTTATAAACCAATGGAGGACAAAAAAGGGAATTAGAGGACAAGGGGAGAAGATTTGACAGTTTCTAAAGCCATAATCCTGTCAATACTTTTGTAAATCTGGACATACAAAAAGAATAGAATATAGTCTATTGTTTATACTAAAAGAAAAGCCTTGAAAGCCACATACATCCAGGTAGGACAAAATGCTTATAAGCTGTATTCATTCCTATGGTTGCTAAAATAAATTACCATCAACTGGGTGGCTTAAAACAACAAAATTTATTTCCTCATGGTTCTGGAGGCCAGAAGTCCAAAGCCAAGGTGTCAGCAGGGCCACACTCCCTTTGGAGGCCCTAGGGGACAACTCATTCTTTGCATCCCCAAGCTTCTAGTGCTGTTGGCATTCCTCGACTTGAGGCCCTGTCACTAATCTCTACCCAGTCATGGTCACATCGCCTCTTTCTTTTCTGTCTGTCAAATCTCCCTTGTGTGTCTCCCATAAGGACCCCTGTCATTGCATTTAAGGCCTGCCTGGATAGTCCAGAATGTTCTCTGAATCTTAAGATTTTTAACTTAATTACATCTGCAAAAACCCTTCTTCCACATAAGCCCACATTCACAGGCCCCAGGGATTTTATGTGGACGTATCTGCCAGAAGGCCATTTTTAGCCTTCCACAAACAGGTGTTCCTAACACAGCCACCTCCCTCTGGGCCACATCTCTGGTGGAACGGAATGCCACATGCCCGGTTAGATCATCAACCACGGAGAGCTTGTGGAAAGTGGAAATTGCTCAAATGATGAAATGTTGTCCTGGCCAACATTCAACAAGGACTATAAATCTGAAACAGAAAAAAGCATGTCTGATGCATATTGTGCTGTTGGGCTGGCAGTGGAGCTGTTCCAGAAGAAAAGCCAAGGAATATTCTTTTCTTTTTTTTGGGGGGGGGGTCAACAAAAATTTTTTATAGTTTTTTTTGAGAGAGTACAATGTGGTGGTTTTATGTACCATTTGAAATATTTTCGTCAAACTGGTTAACACAGCCTTCATGGCATTTTCTTAGTCATTGCGTTAAGACATTTATAAACTACAGTTAGTAAGTCTCACATGTACCCTTGTAAGATGTGCCATATATTCTTGAACTGGTGCACCCCTTAATCCTAGAGGAAAGGCAGGAGTGAGGGAGGAGGTAGTGAGGGGATTCTAGTGGAGTGTCACATGCACCTGGAATTGTCTGATGTTATTCTGAGTGTCACAACACCATGAAGAAGGTTACAGGGTCTGTCTCTTCCAGATGAAGACACTAAGGCTCAGAAGGGTTGAACATTCAGCACACAGAGGAAGGAAAGGGTGATGGTGGTGTTTACACTCACTCTGAGCCATCTTGTGTTTTCCCCAAAGCAAATGCTTCAGTGATCCGGTGGCGGGGGAGGGCCTGGTGCCTACTCCCTTCTAACTGCTGCATCTTAGATCACAAAGCTCACTGAGGGCCAGTCAAGAGGGCTTAGGTGAGAACCACAACAGCCAAGGACTCCTTGTATGATGCCAGCCCCTTACCAGGGTGACTGCCCTATCCTTGGAGGCCTTTTAGAATTATCCAAGTGGCAGCCATGACACCATTCTACAACCCACTTCCTTACCCTAGAGCAGTGGTTCTCAACTTTCCTAATGCAGCAATCCGTTAATTCAGTTCCTCATGTTGTGGTGACCCCCAACCATGAAATTGTTTTCATTGCTGCCCTAGAGGCAAGTCCTTGTTATTGCAGGCCCTCATCTTGGTGCCAGGACCTTCTCTTCTAGCCTGAGTTTGGGGACATTCCCCTCCCACCATGGACTACTCCACCCCTCCAGTTTCTTTGTAGGATCTCAAAGAGATCAGGTGGAGAAAGAGGACCAGCTGTGCCACCTGGCTGGCACATCTTCCTCCTGCCTCCTTCTCATTCTTCAGAACCTAAGGGAAACACCACCACCCTGATCTGTCCAATCTAAAGGAATCATCCCAGTCCCCACACAGTCCTTTCTACCATATCAGTGCCATCCCTGTTTATTTTGTTCCTAGGTGTTTACCACAGTCTGAAATTATCTACTTTTCATGCTTGCTATTTTGTCTATCCCTCCTTCCTGAGTCTGGGACCTTCTGATTGTCCTCCACTATCCTTAATGCCTATACATTGGATGCTTGCTTTGCCATTCTTGTGATACTTTACTTAGGAGGATGTTCTCCAAATCCTTCCAGGTAAATACAAAACATTTGAAGTCTCCATCTTTCTTTATTGGCTGGACAGTATTCCATGGTATATGCATACCATAGTTTATTTATCGGTTCATAGCCTGATGGATACTTGGGTTGATTCCACATCTTTGCAATTGTGAATTGAGCTGCTATAAACATTCAAGTGCAAACGTCCTGGTGGTAAAACGAACTTTGTTTTTTAATTCTGAGTGGACACCCAGTAATGAGATTGCTAAATCAAAGGGAAGGTCCATTTTTAGTTCTTTGAGGATTCTCTACACTTGTATCCAAAGCCCTTAGGGAAATAGAACAATTTTTAGCAGGTCAAACCCTTTTGTGAACACCTCAGAGAAATCTAGGGGAAAAACTGCTCTGTTCTGAACTGTGACGTGCCCTCAGCTGCTGCCCAGGAAGTAGCCATTAACTAAATGACAATCAAAATATTCCTGGGGTATTGACATAACACATAGTGAGAAACAAAGCAAGGTGTGTGGCCAGCAGCTCCTGGGCTTGCCTTCAGATCAGGGACCCAACAGGACCCCTTTCATCTTTTGGGGATGATGAAGGAAGGATAGAGCAAGGGACTTGGAAGCAGGAGGCAGCCATAAAAGTCCTTACTGAAGAGGACTATGTAAGGTGCAAACTGGTTATTTCATTCTGGATGCTACCCTGAATCTTCACAGCTGACTTCCTGGAGCCCCCCTACCAGCACACACACACATACCTTCCTAGCATTTAACGTGGGGATAAGACTACCACCTGTGAATCAGGGGTTCCATGGCACAGGTAAGGCATGACGAGCTCCGGCTGGCCTCGAAGTGAGTCCCAGGTGGGCACAGGAATGCCCTGATGGCAGGGCACATGTAGGAATGGGCAGGGTGGGTTCCAAAGTCTTCCACACACACGGCTGCATATATACACACGTGCAAGCACACATGTGCATAAACATCCCCACATATGCTTGGCAAATCCGGTTTTAAAATACACCTTTTATTCTGGAATAATTTTAGATTCACAAAAATGTTACAAAAGATAGTGTAGAGAGTCACCAGATAACACCTTACGTTACCATGGTGCATTTGTCAAAACTAAGTAGTTTGCATTCATACAGTACTGATAACTAAGCTAAAGACTGAATTTCCCCATTTTTTCATCATAAACGTCCTTTCTCCCTTCCAGAATCCAGTCCAGAGGTCCACATTGCCTCCCGGGTGCTTCTATTTTGAAGATTTAGGAAGGTACTTCCCCTCAGCTGCTTACAAAGTGGGCTTTAGAAATAGAGAAAATGCTCTTGGGCCAGTAAGACCTTGAGATGTCTCACCTCCACCTTTATTTTCCTTTAGTAAAATTACTTAACCTTTCTAAGTCTCAGTTTGCCTATCTGTAAAATGGTGCTAACACACCATTCACAGACATTACTTCCTGTGATTGTTGTGAAAATTATATACTTCTGGGAAGTGCTTAGCTGAAGGCTGGGCATACACCACTCAATAAATGAATCAGCTACTGTCATCAGCTCTGATTCACAAGAGGAGCAACTAACTGTACTCCATGTTTAGATTCACCGATAAGTGAAGGATCAAGACCCATTTTGAGGAGCAGACCCCAAATCTGAAAATATGTAGTCTTTGTCTACAACCAACCAAAGAGTTGGGCACGGCTGCCAGGGTCAGGAACTACAGATTAGGCTTTTGGCTTCTCCTTCTTGGCTGTGCCTGGTGCTTGGATGCCACAGCTCTGACAACTGTGTAGTAGTAACAGAAAAGGGCCACAGAGAGGCAGCCAGCTGGCCTTGTCCTGGCTCCTACCAATGTCTGGAGTTCCAAGGCAACAGCTGGGACGGGGCCAGGCCCAGGCAGTCCTGCCAGTTAGCTGCTCTTTGTTCAAGAAATCAAATGAGCCACTATACCTGCCACCAACTCCACTCCAGGGGGAAAGGATGGTAGTGCACACTGATTGAGCCTGTCCCACGGGGCGGGCCATGCACATTTGTTATGCATGGTGGTCTTCAATTTTTTTCACACTTCCCAATTTGCAAAATATTTTGAGCATCTATCATACACGTATATATGCAACAGATAACTAAGTAATATATGTGTACTACTGAACTAATGTGTAATATGCATCAAAGAGACAGTGAGAAGGATAATTTATAGATGAAAAAACAGCATGTTAAATCAATTAAAAATCAACAGAACGATTAATGAGAGTAGATGCAAATCGTTAGTTCAAAAAGTCTTCTTGACGAACTTCTTGGGCCAACTTCTTATCAGAAGTGATTAGCCTGTCTCTGTTTTTCCCACTTACTGGGGCTGATAAAAAATATCATCCTGCAGGCCACTACAGTGGCTCACACCTGCGATCCTTGCACTCTGAGAGGCTGAGGTGGGTGGGTTGCTTGAGCTCAGGAGTTCGAGACCAGCCTGAGCAAGAGTACGACTCTTTCTCTACTAAAAATAATAGGAAAACTAGCGGGGCATCCTGGTGGCCACCTGTAGTCCCAGCTACTTAGGAGACTGAGGCAAGGGGATCACTTGAACCTAGGAGTTTGAGGTTGCTATGAGCTATGATGAAGCCATGGTACTCTCCCAGGGCAACAGAGTGAGACTCTGTCTCAAAACAAACAAACATACAAACAAAAAACTTCCTCCTGTAGGAGACACTGAGCTCTGTCACTTTTTGGTTTGTGTGGACACTATTCATTTTAGGTTTTAATCAGCTTTGAATTTATGGTTTCTGTGCAAAACTTCTTTAAACCCACTTCTTCAGCTTGTTCAGTTTTAACCGGATAGTGTACTCTGTGTACCTGTTTCACCTAACAAGGCAAACGGCAATAAAACATTATAAGGTGCTGGAGGGCAAGGAATGAGGACAGAGCTGCCAACACGATCCGGTTCCAGAAAGCCTCCCCACCCCTGCTTTTCTTTTGAGGATGCACCCAACACATGCAACATACTATAGGTGACGGGGTCCAGCTATGTATTAAATATCTGTAAAACCTAATTTCTTGTTAAGTAAAAAATAAATAGAAATGCTAAGTTTTCTGCCCACACACCAAAGGATAACCTTGTGTGACCCACCCCAGGACACTCACCCCTCTTGGGTTCTTTTGTACCATTGTTCTGGATTATCACAACAACCCTATCAGGGAAGTGGTTAATGGCACCCCCCTCCCCTTAAGGTGAATGGGGAACTGAGGCCCAGGGAGTCTGGGCACATCATCCAGCAGGTAAGTTTTCCAGTTGGGCTTAAAGCCAGGTCTCAGTATTTCTTCATTACACATATACAGAAACCCTTTTCTGAAGGGACTGTGAGCTCCCATACAAACCACGTCCAATTCACCTTAGCAAATTCTAGGCCATCACGGTGCTCACCACTCAACAGGTGCTCATGTATGGCTGGGAACTTGATTTTAAAAGATGAATCAGAGTCTATCTTCAATGGAATGGGTTATCCAGGCATTGGCTCTGGCAGGAGAAAGTCAAGAGGGCATCAGTCCCAAAGACAGGGTTGCTGCAGGAATGAAAGGAACCCAAAGGTCTCCGGCAGTACCACCAGCACCAGAGTTAGCCTGAGATGCATTCAACACATTCAATGCATATTCCCAGGCCCCATCGGCCTCTGCAGGGGCCAGGCTCAGAAATCTGCATTTTGTGAAAGTCTTTTAAGGTATCTGGGTTCTCTGTTAGGTCAATAGCAATTAAATTAAATTAGAAATTCAATTTCTGGGTACATTTTTCTTAACTTAGAGAGAGCTGTTCCTTGGAAAGTGGCAATTGCCTTCAGATCGTTTTTTGGTAGGAAAGAGGGGTTAATGTAGCCCCTCGAGATCAAAGTAAGAAAATCCCAAAGAGCTAAGAGCTGACATGAATTGATCACTAAGTGTGAGCCCAGCACTGCCCTGCATACTGACACAACGGCTTCTTCACACCTCACAATACGGCATCTTTGTGAGATGAATACAGTTATTGTCATCCCCATTTTACAGATGTTGAAACTGAGGCTTAGAAACATGCTAGGTCCTGACTGTCTTCACACACTGGTAAGAGACTGAGCTGAGATTTGAACTCAGGCAGTGAGACTTGCTGAACTTCAAGGCTAGAGCACTTCTAACACCTTCTGCGTAGCCAAATGTGCCTGGCACAAGGACACCCTGCATTTGACCCCTCAGAAGGATCAGACATTAGCTTCTTATGCACTAACTCCTTTCCACCTGTTCAGCCTCGCCCATTACTGCACTTTCTCTTGTCTCTCCATCCATGAGTGGAGGGGAGGCATTGAGATTGGAATGAAATAGAAGAATCTGTCAGTAATGCCCCAAAAGTAAATATTTACATTCTGGATAGCTGGCTACCGGTCTGTGACTGTAGAATTTGTAAGGCTCTACTGCTTCAAAATAATTGGCCTTTTAAATTTAACTGATGGCTCAAGTCACCTGAAGTAAGAATCTTCTAGATATTTTTTTTTCTACTAAGAAGAAAAGAAAGGACTGATTCAGCAATCCAAAAGGTGGAGTTCCATACTGACTTGAACAGTTGGCTCATCAGAGAAATGGACTGATTATTTTAAGCACTGTGAAGTTTAATAATTTCCACTGACTATGAGGAAAAGCTGGACATGTCAATTATAAAGAACTAAGAGGGTGTGCACGATTGCAGGCCTCTACTCCAGCACTTGGCTGTATCTGTGGCTAGCTCGGAAGTTGTCCAGGAAGGAGCCCCCATGCAGAGGCCTGTGAACAACTCCCAGAAGATTCCACTACCTGTCTTAGGGAGTTGGTGCTGCTGGGAATGTATTTATTGTGATCTGCAAAAGTTGTCCGGCTTCATTTAAAATGTATCCACACAATGGGACAGGCGGTGGCATAAGGGTGCCAAGTGGTGGCCTATGTAATTTATCAAAAATCACCCCAAATCATCAGGCATCTCTTCACCTTGAACTAGGAACTGTGAGAGGTTTACAGGTGAAGGGAGCTCCTTCTCTGGACCCTGGGTGGAGAGTAGTCACTAGGTAGTGCTCTTTACTACAAGGTCAAGTTAAGCCACATAGAGGCAGGAGGGCAGCCCTTATGTGGGTGCATACACATCACCGGCATATACATGGTGGGGGCAGGGTGGTGTTAACAGCCATCTATGGGAAAGAAAAGACTGCCTTTGGAAACTTCCACCGAAAAACTCATCTCCAAGTAAACAGCTTCTAATTCCAGTGGCAGGTTTTCTCCTCAAGGACCTGAGGACCCAAAGACGCACATTCCATCCATTTTCCTGACACACAACCCCTAAGCCTGATGTCCCGATCAAATCTGGGGCAGCACGCAGGTGGCTCCACCAGCCTCTGCCCTCTGCTCATTATAAGAGGCTGTAGTGGGAAAAATATGGACATTAAGTTGAGACAGGAGTGGGTTCTCGTGTAGACTTTGTCGGGGCTGCCTATGTGACTGTCAGTAGCACCTGAGTTTCAGCTGTATCACTGGTAAGATGGTGGCTGTCCCTTCTGCTTAGGACAGCTGAGTGTTAAACACAGCACATAGCACAGACACCGACAGCCAGGCATCACTCTCCTCCTTCTTCTCCCACGGGCCATCTGTTATCCCAAGCCAGGTTTTGAGCTATCGGCCAGGATTTTCCAGTTAAAATTAAATATATACACTCCATTCTCCTTAGTGCATGGAGCCACTGCTGGGGCTAATATTATTCTTTCCTTTTACCCAACAGCTTTTTCCCCCTCTAAATGAGGTAGGAAAGGCAGGCACAAAAAGGCTTTACTCAACCTAACTTGGCAGTTGGACCAGGATCGGAGTCCTAGGCCCAGATTGCATTCTGTTGATCAAACACCAGCAGCAGAGCCTGGTTTGGTGAACGACCAGACCCTTCACTGACCCCTCCCCAGCCCCCATGCACCCACACAGCATGTTTGTAAAGCCAGCCGACACTACAGTCTACCCAGACGCTGAATCCTGTGTCTCAAAGAAAGTCACATTCAGTTTACAGTCAGTGCATGAAGTAAAAATCATTTATAATCAAAATTACCCTGGAGAATCCCTAAAATGTGCACAAAGTGTACAATAACACTGTTTCACAAGGAGTCCACAGGTCAGAGTTTTCTCCTACCATGAGGTCATCATTTCTTTGGCCATCCCATAAAGAAAGCTGGCTTGTGTTCAGGGGCCGCGAAGCGTGAGAAACATATCTGTATCTTGAAACACTAAAATCAGAAACAGACGCCGAAACGGATCTCAACCCATGAGTCTCCCGCCTCACATTCTCCCGGGGGATGTGCTCGAGGAGAATCGTGCAGACGTGAGGAAGGTAATTATTTTCCTCTTCTCAGTCTTGTCTTTCTTTGCTTTTCATTCATTTACCTACCTGAACTCACTTAGGTTAAACATCTACATCATCAAATTCTAAATCCAGGTTTATTTTGTGTTGATTCTTTTCATAAAAATTATTCAATTCTTGATTGTTTTTTTTTTTTTAATAAGTGAACAGGATTACCAAGCCAAACTGGTTATCTTGGTCCTGAAACGTTAATCAAAGACATTGAAAACCACAGAAGCACACCCCAAATGATGCTCTGGCCAGGCTGAAGGATCAGGAGCCCTGATAAAGAAGACCCCAGACTGGACGGGTAATTGCAACACGAAGACTCCTGCAGCAGAATATGTCATGCTTTTTCAGAATGCTGTGGCAGTTGGAGAACTCAGAAACCCCAGTTTTGATTCACAGTAAGCAAGACAGTCTCAAGATTCCCTGAAATTACGTTTGCCACAAGCACTTGTTGTGTGCTGTGCTCTTTGCTCCAAGATGCTGGGGAAACCAAGATAAACAAGCCACTCTCAAACCTTCAGGCCCTCACATATTAGTGGGAGAAAGCAGGAGTGGAAATATTTAATAAGAGATGCACTAAATACTAAGGATATAACAAGACATACTTGGATGGAATACACAGGATGAATTCTTAGAAGAGGATGGCCATGGGGCTGCATAGCAGAAGGGATCCAGCAGGGTGGCCCACAGAGGAATGAGATGGGGATCTGGGGAGAGTCACCCTGCACAAATAACCAAGTTTAATTCAACCAACCATAGGGAAGTTTCACTATCTCAAAAAAAAATCTTTAAATAAGTTAGCAATATTTCCTGGCATGAGTAGAACAAGAAATAAAGCAGAATGCAAACTCCTATGAAATCCATAACTAAAAGCACTGTAACACATATCCTATTTCTCCTGCCTAACCTCATAATTTGCAATAAAATAGTCCATTCACAGAAAACATCCATACTCCACAACATCATCACCCTTTGGCAAGGCCCTTTCAAGGCCCATTTTAAAATTACCATAAATCGAGTGTATTGTAGGTCTTGACTCCTCTTCTCTATTAGATTCACATGGTGATAATATCCTCTCCCTTCCGTAGGATTAGAAAATCCATTCATTCATTTCAATGTCACCACACTGGCCATCCCATAAAAAAAGCCAAAAGGCAATGCATCTGTGTGAACTCATCTTCTTTAGGAACTAAACTCCCATTTTGTGAAATAACAGTAAAAGTCAGACCGAATCTCTGGGCAGTAGTACAGCCACACCCCACCGTGTGGAGTTACTTTTCATCTATCACTTCTACACTATGGAGCACATCTGAAGGGCGGAAGAAGCTGGGCCGGGAGCAAGGTGGCACCCCCAAGCCCTCATGAACCCACACTCACGAGACACTTGTTTGCACTGTCAGTAGATCACTGACCAAACCTGATGCGCAAAACTGAACTGGGTTGGACAATACTGTGCTGATTCAAAAAGCTTCAAGCGTGGATTAGTCCTGAGAAGACTCCCCTGCCCACTCCATATCCGGCACACAAACTCCAAAGAACAGGAACAGAATGCATTTTTGTCGAATCACGTTTGGAACAGTGAAATGAGGATGCTGTATCTCCTTATTGATTAGGAGAAAGCCTGGTAAGTGCTGTTAAAAAAAAAAAAAGAAAGAAAGAAAGAAACAAATAAGCAAACCTACATGCTGAGAAAAGGACACCGACTCTGGCTTGCCTCATTCTGGAGAGGCGATCCAATTCAAATCCCCCCAATTCCCTGAACTCCAGTCTTTTAATCTGTTGAATGCTAGTGACACTACTGACCTCTGAATATTAAGGTGAGGATTAAAAGAGGTGACATGGATAAAGTACTCAGCACACAGGAAGGCAGATACTCACTAAAGGTCGCTTCTATTTCTCTGGCCCTTTATGGATGAGTTATCCAGTTATTTCTTAACAGTGTTTGGTGTTTTCTAAGTCAGTGGTTCTCAACCTTCCTAATGCCGTGACCCTTTAATACAGTTCCTCATGTTGTGGTGACCCCCAGCCATAAAATTATCTTTGGTGCTACTTCATAACTGTAATTTTGCTACTGTTATGAATTGTAATGTAAATATCTGATATTCAGGACGTATTTTCATTGTTACAAAGGGGTCGTGACCCACAGGTTGAGAACTGCTGTTCTAAGTAAATAGTAAATGCTCTTTAAAGGCAGAGAACATTTTGGGGTGTTTGTTTGTTTGTTTGTTTTTAAACATACTTTTTTTTTTTTTTAACTGTTTTTGGCCAGGGCCAGGTTTGAACCCACCACCTCCAGTGTATGGGGCTGGCTCCCTACTCCTTGAGCCGCAGGCACCGCCCTCAGAGAACATTTTGTCTGTTTGTTTCTTCACTGATGTTTTGGGCACCATGAAGCTGCAGATGCAGGCACAGCGTTCTCTTCCGTCAGCCGCGCTCCAGCACCAGGGCATGAACCCTGTTCACCTTTGCTCATGACATGTCTGGGTGGACACGTGAAGAAGGTCTAGACAATGAGATGAAGGAAGAGTCTGCCGAGGAGAGAATGGATTCTCATTCATTCAGTAGATCATTGTGGAGTCCAGCAACTCATCATTTTCAGTAGCACCGTAGACAATTCTGACATCCAAACAGGATGAGATCAACTTTCTACACAATGATTCCCAACTTTCCTTGATCATTGCCCACTTCGGGCATTCTATGCCCTGACTACTCCTTCTTCTCTTTTGGAAATTCAACTATCCCCATGCATGCCACATAATGGGCACTTTGTTACTGAACAGCAGCTAGACGTTTTAGTAGAACTAATTAGAGTCCTCAGTCTAATTAGAGTCTACGGTAACAGGCCAACTTGAGCTCAGAAAGACCCTTCATGGCTCCCTTAGTAAGTTACTCTCTAGAAACTGTTAGTCAGAAAAGTAAAAACCAGTATTTTATGGGCTTGTTTATCACTCATCCCAGCAAGAAATTGTATTTTCATCTCAGTTCATAATTGATCGGGAGAACTGTACCTTTGAGAAGACCATATTTTGAGAATTGGTGCACTAGAATGCGATTATGCTGTGCTGGGTCAATTATGCCCATTTACGAAAGATGTGAATGACTACTTGGTCTCAACTTCAATCACAGGAAGCCCAGGTATGTCAGATCCATCCCCTCTCTGTCCCCATTCACACCTTCCGGCAATTTTTCTCATAAATATTCACATTTTTCTTTCGTTTTCTCCTCATTCTGCCTTTTCTCCCAATTACTTCACAGAAATTTCTTTCCCTATCTCTCCTTTTCAAGGCAAAACCTAGCCAAATCATAAACAGAATTACAACCATATCAATACATGTATTATTTAGTATAATTATACATAGCAAAATACTAGCATCATTATCTTCTAAAACTCATGAGGGGTCCAAGACACTGCGGCTGCCCCCTTTAGTCACTGATGACACAACTTTTCCTCAAAGCACCACATTCATGATAAAAAAACAAAACTGTATTTTAAATTCAACTTTAGAGCTGTGTTGTATTTCATTGCTAGACCTGCAAGGCATCTTTTTTCTAAGTTCTTTGGAAACGTGTACTAATTCAGCTATATTATGTGTTAAACAGATAATTGGGAATTGGCCTGGAAAGATAAACACTTCTATATTCAAATCCTAAGTCACAGATCATCTTGCAATGCAAATCCTCTGTAGTCTGGAAACTCTTGTAGTAATATCAAAACCTTCTTTCCTTACTTAAACAAGACATCATTAACAGCAATAATAAGAAAAGAAATACACAAAATAATATTCCCAAGGGATCTGACCTTACATTTTTTTATATTTACACTTTTGTACTCAGTATGTTTTTTTTTTTATTTTTTTATTAGACATACAGGTTTTATTTTTTTTCTTTATTTTTTTTAATGCAAGGGTACTTGTTGGATTATTAAGTATAGAGTATAAATGCCTTAACACAATAATTAAGTAAACGAGATGAGGTTTATATTAACCAGTGTGATGTAAACACTCCTAATTCTATATGAAATCAGCACATTGTACCCCATACATGCATTAGGATATACATGATCTATGTGTTTATGATTTAATAAAAAAAATACATTTTATTTTTTAAAGTCATTACCTAATAGTCATAGTTGTCAAATCTCTTAGCAAATGAAAACTATGTAAATATTTTTAGATCCATTTTGTGGTTCACCTATGTACATATGCCTATTTTTGAATGGCCCAATGGCTCCATTTGTAGCTCTTTTACAATTACAGGTTACAGAAGGCAACTTAAGGAGACTTAATAAAAGGGTCCAAAGATGGAAATGGCCCCATATGTCCATAAGGCACAGGGTATTTGGTTAATATGCTCTGTTAAAATAGAACTGTCCTGAGTCTCAGCTCCTCAAATTCTAGCCAAGACTTTGGAGAAAAGTGACTATATCAGAGGTTATGGGAACAGAGGCAGTGGTGACAAGACATCACTCCTGTCTCTGCCTCTGACAGTCTACCAGGGAGCAGAAAAGACAAAGAAGTGAGGGCAAAAAGAATTCCAGAAACTGTCACAATCGGGCTAAGAGTAACAACTGACACTGTTTTTAGGAAGAGAGAGTACTCCACTTACATTCCCATCTTATCCCTGCCCACAGTAGCGACCTTGCAAACTCTTACTGACACAAGCATTAAAACATGTGCTTCAAAGGCTTTGAGAGAATGCAGAAAGTGGAGCCAAATATTTCTTTCTTTTTGCTAAGATCAAAATGCAAAAAAAAAAAAAAAAAGAAAAGAAAAGAAAAAATTCATTTGTATGTAGTGCTCGAAATTCCCATTTCCCCTTCCCCCCAAACACAAGTAATCCTGTTAGGAAATGGGCCCTTGATCTCCATTCTGCAGATCTCTTTTAAGACTGGATTTCTTACAATGACAGGGAGTGCCAACTCTCTGCAAAGCAGCCAGGTGGAACATGGTCAAGCAGCCTGATTGTGAGAAGGTTCTGGATCTTCAACCACAAGTTACCATTCCATAGTCTTCACTGTGGCTTCACCTTCCAGAAATAGACAGGCAATATACCTGCCCCCTCTCCCACAATACGGCCCTTCTAGGAATTGAAATCTGTTTTTCTCACTCCCAATTTAAATAAACACTCAGCCACGGCAGCAGTCTACTGCTCCCTAGTAGACTATCAGAGGCAGAGTCCAGGATTCTAGCATTATTTAATGTGGAGCTATCCCTGGAACCCAAGTATTCTGGCTCAGGTCCAGGCCTGTTCTCAGAACCTCCACTCAAGGTACAGCTCACATCAGAACCACATCCTCCCACTTGGGTTCAGGGCAGGCCTACCTGACTATCTCTAGTTAGCTGTGTAGCCATGACAGGGATCTGGACATAGGGGCTGTGTGTCTCTGTGTGAAGATTCAGGTGTATTGGACACCTTTGGGCATGTCTGTTCTGCTCAGAATGTGTCCCTCTTCCCTAAAGGTTAACCGCCTCCAGAAGAGTGACCTCCAGGAGCCACTTGGACTCATGTGACCTTGGCCTCTGGCCAGAGCTGATTTGAAGAGTCTCTGTGATGCAGGTGGGCTTGTGACATGTAAAGTTAGAGACCGTGGGGCAGCCACATTTGACTGCAGGTACCAGAAAGCAGAGGAAGCCAGGGGAGAGAGAGAGATACAGAGAAGGGAACAAAGGAGAAAGGGAATGGAAGGGAGGACGGGATGGATGGATGGATGGATGGATGGATGGATGGATAAGGAAGTCAGGCAGAGAGGTAGAAAGAATTTTAGTGACTTCTTGGTGCTTTCCTTAGGCTCAGCCACATTTCTGGTTTTGATTCTGTAAGGCACCCGGCACCCTTATAACAACCCCCTTCCACCTTTTTCCTTGAGCTAGTTCAAGTTGGTCTCTATTTCTTAGGACCCCAGGCTCCTCACTAATACATTTCTCATGAAACATGCACGGATCTGTCTGGTATTATTTTACCCTTCTCGTCTGATAAGCTACATGGGCAGAGGATGAATAAGAGAAAGTCACCCAGGTCTAGAAGGGAAAATAGTAACCTATGAAAAACTATTTTTTCATTTTCTAAACAAAATAAAATAAAATGCCTTTGGTCCCAAGGTGCCTACTACAAGTAAGGGAATCTGAGGCATGTTATGTTGACATGAGATTGTTTTACAAAGGTCCCTAAGAGAATGGGTTCCCCTTTAGGAGGGGTCATGTCCAGAGAGGAGATGGAGGGAAAGTAGGCCTAGAGCCCTGGGTGTGTGCAGGAAAGCCCCCCGTCTCATGGGCCAGCTCCTTACTAGTCTGAGAACACAGGGGAAGACCCTGTCAACTTGCTGGGCTTATATCATACTCTCTCTCTCTTCTAGAACATCTTTTCTTTCAAATTGTGAAGCCTTGAGGGGAAGACCATGCCCTTTTCACCACTATTTTCCCAACTCTAAGGAAAAAAATATAGAGAGACATATATAGATACATAGCTATAGAGTTTTTTTTTTTTTTGAGATAGAGTCTCACTCTGTCACCCTGGGTAGAGTGCCATGGCATCATAGCTTACAGTAACCTCAGTCTCGGGCTCAAGTGATCCTCTTGTCTCAGCCTCCCAAGTGGCTGGGACTACAGGCACCCGCCACAGCATTTGGCTACTTTTTTTTTAAGAGATGGAGTCTTGCTCTTACTCAGGCTAGTCTGAAACTCAAAAGCTCAGGCAATCCATCCTCCTCGGCCTCTCAGAGTGCTAGGATTAGAGGTGTGAGCCACCAGCACCTGGCCCTAGAATATCTTCTTTTTTTTTTTTTTTTTTTTTAAATTTTATTGAATGGTAACTATGTACATTAATGCACTTCTGGGGTACAGTGTGGGGTTTTCCCATGCAATCCAAAATACTTCCATCAAACTGATCAACACAGCCTTCATGTCATTTTCTCAGTTATAGTTTTAAAACATTCTGATTCTACTCTTAGAGAGTTTCACTTGTACCCCTGTAAGATAGACCTCAAAAATGGTCCCTCCGGAGAGAGTATTTAAAACTGCTCATTTTTAATTTGGTAAATTCCTTATAGATCACACTACATTTTAAAAGTATGTATAGGAGAGGGAAAGGCAATTGTATTTTGTTAAATGTTTTTCCCCCGTAACATCCACAGGGGACAGTGCTTTTTCAGAAAATCAGCTTTCAAAACGTGCTTATGCTAACTATATCTTTTTGCAGAAAATCAGCCAAATGCTGCAGTTGCTAAACTGTTATACAAATAAGGTTTTTTGGCTTTTCAAATGTGAAAAATTATGACACTAAGGGAATCAATGTGGATCTGGTCATCTTACACAAAGCATCATAAAAAGTTCCCCGTATGTCTGTGGCTAAAACCCCATGGAGCACTCCTCTGTTGCATGTGACTACTAGTGCCCTTGCAGGATCCGATTTCTCTCCTGCCCGTTTACCTTGCACACTGTGCACGCAGCGAAGGGCATAATTGAGGGCATCTAGAGTACTTGGCTTATTGTGTCTCTCTGATGGGAAATATTTCTTCATTTCTTGGACAACCATTACAAGTTCTTCAGAAACTCTGTTTCGATCTTGCTGTTCCCTGGAAGATAAAAAACGCTACCATCAGAGCCAGCATTTATGGAATAGTTTGCAACTTTGTGCCAGGCAACTTTCCAAGTGTTCAGATTTATTTATCCTTTTTCTTAAAAGTAGGGAACCCTCTGCAAAGACATTGATAAATGCCAAACACTTCTCAACTTTGTTTCTCTCCTTCCAACTTGGAATCCGAACTCAGTTAACTTTAACCACTTCTTATCTCCTTCTGGCATTCTGGGGATTTTCTTCAGTGTCCCAGATCATAAGTTGCCCGAGTTTCCCCCTACATTTTCCCCCTGGCCTTAAAAGCATAAAAAATAAAAAGACTTAAATCTTCCTTCCCCTTTTTCTGCTCCAGTGAAAGACAACAAACACACTGGGTCGTGGCAATGAAGCCAGAGCGTCACCTGTTGCTGCTCTCCACGAATTTCCTCTGCAGCTGGAACTGAGGACTCCACCTCTCCGCCTCTCCACCGGCCTCCAGTCGCCCGGGGTCAGGCGACTTCCCGCCGGGCATCTCCAGATCTTCGCAGGGGTCCATGTCGTGCGGGCAGCCCTCAGTCCTTTGCTTGCTTCTCTCTCACTTTGCAATGAGCGATAGACACCGACTTCTTATTTCGGTCCGTGCCATCGCTTCAGAGAAATATCGGTGAACCCCAAACAGCAGTTACCAGTTTACGTTCGTATCAAAGGGGCTTCCCTCCCCAGAACTTCCATAAAAACCTTCTGAGACTTCTCCGCTCCCGGGGTCCAGCCTGGGGAGAAGAGACAAAGGGGACGAGAGACAAGTGAAACGCACGATCAGACGCCCGAAACCCAGCTGGCTGCGGCCCCCAGGCGCGCGGCCCTGGGGAGGGTCCCCAGCCTGTACCCAACTTTCCCCCAGTCAGTCAGGAAAGTCGGCGTGCGCCGAGAAACGGGGCCCGGACAAGGGGACACCTCCGGAGCGCAACGTTCCGGTGGCCTCCCACAGGAGGGCAGGGCTCGGGGTGCCCCTGGGCCGCGCGCAGGCCCCTCGAGGGCTCCCGCCCGCCCGCACCCTGCACCCACCGGCCACCGCCGCCCCTGGCCCCGAGCGCAGAAGCTCGTCCCGCCTTGGAGCGCCGCACGCACTCTCGAGGCCAGCCGCGTGCCAGGCGCCGCGCCCCCCAGGCGCCGCGTGACCCAGCTCCGCCTCCGGGCCACGCGATTGGTCGCCAGGTCAGCTATACGGGACCCCATTGGCTTTGGGGCGGGGCCCGAGACTGGGCGCCCTGGGTTACATAATCCAAGGCAACGGGGCGGGGGCGAAGGCTCAGGAGCGCGTTACATAATCCGCAGAGGTCGGGCCGAGGACGGCATCGGGCCAATAGCGGCCGGCGGCGCGTGGGCAGGGGGCGGAGTGGCTAGGAAGAGGCTCCGGTCTAGGCCTCAGGAGTCCAGTGCCGGGTCCCGTGCTCAGTGCCGGGGGAGGAGCCGTTGGAGCCAGCGCCATGGTGACAGGGCGCCAGAGCTGCCAATCATGAGGGGCGGGACCTTGGACGCGGGTAGGCGGAGCCGGCTAGGCCTCCACGTGAGAGGAGGGGCGGGGGAGGTGAGTCGGAGGCAGGAGGTGGAGAGGTGGGGCGGCCAACACGAAAGGGAGGCGGGGCCTCGGCGAGGGGCGGGGGCAAGACGAAGGCGGGGCGGGAGAGAAAGGGAAGTATAAAGGTTAGGCCTGTTTTCCTGGGGCCGGTGGCTCTGGCTCCCAACTAGGGAAGAGCAGAAGGCGGCGGCGGCACTGGCCTTCGAAGTGCTCTGGGCGGCTGCTTGGGTTTCTGTAGTTTTCATCTTTCCTAATCTTCTTGCCCTCCCTCACACCACTTCTTCAGGTGAGCCAGGTTGTGCTTGAAGGAACCTGGCTGTATTAAAATCCAACCCGATTTTCAGTCATGGAATTTTGACAGTGGTATATAAACACTGCCCTGGTCTTAAAATTACAGATGCATTTGGCAAAATGGAGAAAGACAAGTGTATGTAAGGGACACTCCTTTCAGAAAAGGAGAATCAACCAAGTCTAATTCTATCTCACCTCATGGGAAATGAAAGGTACAGAGCAGAGGTCCGCCCTTCTGTGTTGCCTGGTGCATGAAAAACATTCCGTATTTGTTGCGTCAATGAAAGGAACTGTAAATAACGGAAGTAGGGAAAAGTGAAGTGGGCGATTGTTTCTATTATGTACGGGATAAGCCACCTTATCACCCTAAGTGATTGTCTAGATTGCACGTCTTGCTCCCAAATCCCTGTTTTGTCAAACTTGTATTCATTCGTCAATTGAGTGCATATCTGAGTAGGGGCAGTTGTAATCCCTGGGGATTGAATGGTGTATAAAAGTCCCTGCCACCCAGAGAGTCTGCATTTTATTGAGAAAGACATACAAATGACCCCATAAAGTTCAGAAAGCCTAATGTGCCATGTAGAAAATGAAACAACCTAATGTAATGAGGTGTGACTGGGACAGAGGCATGTCTGTGCTGGAGACTAGAGCCACATTAGTCAGGTTGGGCCAAGTTAAACCCTGAGTGATGAGGAGGCTGCTAGCGGGTGGGGAAGCTGACCCAAGAGGGTAAAGTTGCACCTGCAGAGGCCCTAAAGAGAAGGAAGTTTGCTGGTGAGAGAGAAACAAACTCAGTTCTGGTCTGTTTCCCCCTCAGCACTGCCTCGCCTGTTTTCATTCATACTAGATTGCTGGTCTTTAAGCAACATACCCTGATGGTGAGTCTCTTGCACAGGAGCCTCTCAAATGACAACAGCTGGACTAGCATACTCTGCCTGGAGAACAGGGTGGGGAGGGTGGTGTGAGAGATGAGGTCAAAAGTTGGGAAGGCCTTATCATGGTGGGGCTTTGTCATTAGAGAAGCAGTTTGAATTTTTCTGTTGTAAACATTAACAAAAGTCTACTTCCATCCAAATTATATTGTTTCCTAGGGGTCACAGTGAGAAAGTGAAAATCTATTTATGGGGGGAAGGAAAGATACACAGAATCAAAACAAGAGCCTTGTGTTTGGAGGTGTTCCTCACCTATGCCATGCCAACAGCTGACCAGCCTGCCATAAGCAGGGCCAGCTCTGCACATCACTGTTGAAAGATTATTTAAGAAACTCAAAAGCTAAATCCTAAACATTTTGGTAATTGTGTGAAAGCCAGTTTCCTATTCATTTCCTATACTGAAGAGCACTTTTTAGAGTGTTTTGCTTCTATTCACTTGGCTATGGAGAATTGCTGGGTCCTAGTGAGAAAGGAGAAGACGAAGTGTAGTTTGGAGGTTCATAAGGGAGACGAGGGAAGCAGCAAGGAATGACATTTTTAGAACTTGGACTGGGCACACCTATCCCTCTACAAGAAACACTAGTACCAGAATCATGTTTACAAACACTTTATTCAGGTCATTATAGTGGGCAAGTTCCCAACTAAATGCATGGATATGAGCGAGGTATTCCTGGGTTAATGCAGGAGCCAGTGGGTTACATGGAACTGAGCACTGAGGCCAAGGAGAAAGCACCAAGGTTTCAGAGTCAGACTTGGCCACAGACCCTGTGTTGAAGGTGGGCGCATGTCCCGGCACTGACAGCTGCTCTCTCCTCACAGCGGGGCACACTGCAAAGCATGTCTTCAATATTCAATCATTTCAGTGACGTCAGGGGAACAGACACTAGAGAAGCAGAACCCACATCCTGGTACTCCTAAACTGTTGTTGCTTTGTTAAGTCGTAATAGAATGTGAAGAATTTTAGAACTTTCTAGTAACAGTGGGCCACAAAGTAGTAAAGTTTGTTTCTCCTTCAGCACCTCCTTTCCTGTTTTCCTACCTAAACTCCCATCTTTAAGCCACACACCCTGAGGTCATCATGTAGACAACAAGTCTCCCAGATGACACATCATTTTCAAAGCAGCATCCTGTGCAGGTAGTTTATGACACTGAAGAAAGGAAATGTCTCTGGTTAGCTGTTCTCACCCTCCCCTGACCAACGCCTAACTGGAAGCAAATTAGAAGACTGATTTAGGAAGTAGAATGTGAGTAAAAATAGGAAACAAACTCCAAAAAGCTATAGTCTATGAGGACTGGGCCAGATAATGATCAAATTCACAGACGGTCTTACTTGAGGGCTATGTAATTCCTAGACACATAAAGGAGTCCCCAGCTGATAATTTGTAATGGCAGGGTAAACTCTTTGTCCCTAGGTATGAGGCAGTCAGAGCCTAGCTCAAACCTTCTCTAAGCCCCCATGAAAAATGACACATCAGAGGGGGAACGGCACCATCTACAGTTCAAAGCCAAGAAAGATCTGTTAACATGTAGTAGAAAATTCAAACACAGTATTCCAATTTTAATTCTGCAGGGCACTTTGAATTCCATTTGGCACTTTTCTGTATTTATCTGTTGGGAACAGACTTGATGATATTTTATCAGTATTTAACTTTTTGGCAAAATAGAAACTTTGGTCATAGCCGCAGCTCTAAAAAACTTTGTAAAAAGGTTGTTTCTGATCAAAATAGTATTTTTAGCAAGTGATACAAAATAATAACAAGAAAGTAAACATCTTCATATCTAATGTTAGAGCAGAAACTCTTCACCAGCATCTTGTTTTAAATACAGCGGAAAAAGTCAGTAGTGCTCAGGAAAACACAGAGGAGCGAGTTTTTTAAGGGGAATCAGGAAAGTATCAAAATAAGGCACAGCCTGCTAGTGTCACAGATTTGTGCTAGGCAGTAGTGTTTTCTTTCTGGAAGGCACAAGTTGGAAACCTAATTACCCAGGAGTTTAAAATGCAGTTCTGAAGATGATGCCATATGACAAGGATAACTAACTTGGCACAAATTCCCTTCACTGGGATCAACAGCAATTAATCAGTGACGACATTACATCTAAATTATACTACTCTGGAACTTAAGAGGTCCTCTTCATCAGCCCATATGTAAATCTGTAAAGGCACTGTGCAAAATGTGGACGGGGCTGGCCATACTTCTAACTTGGAGTGCACGTTAAAAAACAAAAGGCACATTTCCTAGAAACTGAACTTTACATTAACTAACAAAAATAACTAGTTTAGATATAACAGTAGGTAAGCTTGATAACAGAGCAGGTTCTATGTCAAAAGTCTTGAGGTTTCTTGAACAGCAGGCTTGAGTTTCACTGGTTCTTCATGAAGAGACACTCCACACTAATAAGCAAGGGAAATGCAAAAAAAAGAAAAAAAAAAACAACAGGGAGAAAAGCCAGTTAGTCTCTCAGTGCAACACCTGAGTGAGCACCAAATGCTACAGGCTAAACGTGAGCAGAAATCTGACTTGGCTGATCTCCTACTAGTAGCGTCTCTTATTTTATAGAGGGCTACAGGAGACCAGAAGAAAGGATCCAAGGAACTGTACATTCTTGTTAAAACGAAACATCTGCTACTCACATCAACCTACCAGTGAAAGGAAGCCATGAGAAATAGTCCCCATCTATTGGGTTACTTTGCTCTATATTATATATAATAACTCATAACAGTAACAGTGTATGCATTTGTGTGTACAGGAGCTCAGACTAAAGGTTCCCTGAGAAATGTCTCTTTACTGGGTGTGCATACGCACAATGTCTGACAATAATATTTGTGAACTTGTCCTAGAAAAAGTGCTACACACCTACCCCATTGCTGAGTATTATTACGGTCACCTTCGAGGCCCTCCCCTTGGCCATGTGATATTCAGCAATGAGGTGGGCAGCATTTTTCCTAGGATGACTTCATGAACTTAACTGTCCAACCTTGCATACACACTTTATTTGTATAACTATTATTTTTATTATATGTCAGGTCCAGGTACCATCCTAAGCACTTTTCACACATTACCAGAATTGTCCTTATAATGAACCAACAAGGTAGGTACTATTATTACCTCTATTTTACAAATGAAGAAACTGAGGCCCAGCGATATTGCTTGCTGGATGGTGGTGAACCAGTGCGTATCACAGGTAATCGATGCTTGTCACTACTACAGTACGTAAATGGAAATACAGGATAAAAATATATTCAGAGAAAAGAACTGATCAGCCAGTGGAAATGAATACATTTTCTCTAGCCTAAAAGGATTAAAGTTTATATCAGAAATTTCAGACTCATAATTATATAAAACTCAAATATTTAAAAACATTTATGAAAGAAAATTAAAACCCTTGGAATTAACAGATGTTTCTGAGGGAACTTTGGTCTGAGCTCCTGTATGTGCAATCACCTGTGAACACATGGAGAGGACTTTCTCAATGAGTTTAGAACAGGTAACTCACCGATGATGATGATGATGATGATAACCAGAACAGTAATCCCTATGGCCCACATCTGTAACAAAACATATGTCCATTTCACCTCTCAAAATTAGATAGAATGTGCTTACTGAAAAGTATCACAGAATGTTATTCTAGTTACTGAGAGAGAAATTCAGGTGCATTACAATTTGGAACAATTCCTAATTTCTGAAGTCTAAATGTATAGTTAATTAGGCCTGATGGTCACTTATCCGCTTTTTAAAAGGTATTAAACTGATTTGTGATCTCTAGATAGGCATTTATTTGTATATACAAGTTTTTCACATAAGAAAGGGCTAAAATCTGCTTTGGGCCATGTTCCTTGTGAGGCTGCTTTCTACTCTCTGCTGAGTACACTGTGACTTTCTAGCATTTCTTTCTCTTGACCTTGGAGCCATTCACAGAACTACGTGGAAACTGATCATCCAGTTCCAGTCCTCTCCCATTAAACTGTGTTCAGGGCACTGTGGGGTAGCGGGTTGGGAGAGGCTGATGCCTGTGATGGGTTTTGGACATTCCTGTTGCATATGCTTCCTGAATCAGCCACAGGACATGGAGGAGTCCTGGGAAAGGGGATGCAGTCAGCGTTTCAGATTCACAGTCAACCCAACTTCCACATGTGGGAAGTCAAACCCACCTCCCAGATTTGTGAAAGTCCAATATTTGTAGCCTCTGTTGAAGCTCTAAGAATGGAGAAGGGGACTTAAAGGTCAGTTAAAAGGGAATTACCTTGCAATTCTTCCACCAGTATTTTCTCTTCAACTTGGCAGCACTTGTTTCAAACTGAGAGGCGCCTGCCTGCAGCGCGTCTGCACGGTCGTCTAACTCGGAGAGCTTCTGGTCTCTTTCCAACACCTTATCCACGTTAACCCTCATTATGTCCACCACCTAAGCGGATGTGATCCCAGGAGATTCCACATGATGGAATGGAAGAACAAAGATTCCAAATAAAAGCTACTGGCACATTTTATCAGGTCCACATTTTATTGCTTTGAGCCAAATTTTCATTAAAAAAAAAAATAGGTCCACTTTGTCATGATAAAAACACTCAGCAAACTAGACAGAAGGGAACTTCCCTAATATGATAAAGCACATTTATGGGAAAACCCACAACTAATATCATATGATGAAAGACTGAAAGTTTTCCTCCTCAGACTAGGAACAAAACAAGAATGCTCTCTTTCACGACTGCTACTCAATACCGTATGGAAGTTCTGACCAGAGCAGTGAGTCAAGTAAAAGAAAAGGCATCTAAACAGCAAAAGAATAAAACTCTCTCTACTCGTAGGTGATTCTCTCTCTACAGAAAATCTCAAATAATCCAAAAACCTTTCAGAGCTAATAAATTCAGCAAAGTGACAGGGCACAAGATGAACACACATACATCAGTTTTGTTACTATACACCAGCAATGAACAATCTGAAAAGGAAATTTTAAAAAATTGCATTTACAAAAGCGCACAGAAGAATACCTAAAAATAAAGGTACCCTAGAGGGTAAGACTTGGCACATACAAAACACTGCTGTGAGACATTAAAGACGACCTAATTAAATGGGAGACATCCCATTTTCATACATTGGAAGACTTAATATTGCTACAGTGGCAGTCCTCTCCAAAGAAACGTATGGATTCAATGCAATCTCTATCAAATTTCCAATGGCTTCCCCCATTCCCAAAATATAAAAGCCAATCATAAATTCATATGGAATTACAGGGGTCTCAAATAACCAAAACAATATTGAAAAAGAAAAACAAAGTTACAGAGCTCACACATTCCAATTTCAAAACTTACTACAAAACCACAATAACAACAGGGTAGCTGGCATAACACAGACATATAGACCAATGGATCAGAACTGGGAGTCCAGAAATCAACCCAAACATCTATGGCCAACTGATTTTTAACAAGGGTGCTTATTTCCAATTAGTCTCTTCAAAAAATAGTGTTGGGATAAGTGAATAGCTACATGCAAAGGAATGAAGTTAGACTCCTACTTCCCCCTATAAACAAGCAATCACTCAAAATGGATCAATAATCAAAATGTAAGAGCTTAAACTATTATAACTCTTAGAAGAAAACATAAGGGTAAATCTTCCTGACTTTGATTTTGGCCACAGATTCTTCTTTTGATACCAAAAGCAAGGCCAACAAAAGACTAGAGAGATGAATTGAACTTAAAAATTAAAGACTTTTGGGCATCAAAGGATATTAGCAAGATTGTAAAAGACAGCCTACAGAATGGAAGAATATCCACAAATCACATATCTGGTAAAGAAAGGTTTACCATCCACAATACATTAAAAAAACCCTCTTACAATACAACAAAAAGCTAAATAACCCAATTAAAAAAATGAGCAAAGATGAGCAAAGGACTTGAACAGATATTTCTTCAAAGAAGACATACAAATGGCCAATAAGCTTAACATCATTTATCATCAGAGAAATGCAAATCAAAAACATGAGACGGCGCTCCATGCTTGCTAGGACAACCATAACAACAACAAAAAATTGTTGGCGAGGATGTGGAGAAACAGAAACCCTTGGCCACTGTTGGTGGGAATATAAAATAGTACAGCCACCGGGGAAAACACTCTGGTAGTTCCTCCAAAAGCTAAGCATAGAATTTCTGTGATCAAGCAATGCTACTCCTAGCTGTAAACTCAAGAGAAATAAAAACATACGTCTCACCCAAATCCTGTAAGGGAATGTTTATAGCAGCAGTATTCATAATAGCTGAAAGGTGAATAACTCAAATATCCATTAACAGATCTACCCACTGTGGTACACACACAATGGACACCACTCAGCTATAAGAAGGAAGGAGGTGCTGATACCTCGATGCTACAACTTGGATGAATGTCAAAAACATCATGCTAAGTGAAAGAAACCAGACGCAAATGGCCACAGAGTGTATGATGCTGTTTATATGATACACCCAGAAGAGGCAAATCCACAGACACAGAAAGCTGATTAGAGTTACCAGGGAATGGAAGACAGGGGAATAGGGAATGATCACTAAATAGAACAGGGTATTATTCTGGGATGATAAAAATATTTCGAAATGTAAGGACATAATTGTTGTACAACATTGTGAATATGCTAAGTACCACTAAATTGTATACTTTAAAATGGTTCATTGTACGTGATCTGTCTTTCACCTCAATTAAGAAATTCTCCTGGGCAGCACCTGTGGCTCAAAGGAGTAGGGCGCTGGCCCCATATGCCGGAGGTGGCGGGTTCAAACCCAGAAATTCTCCTGAGAATTACTTTGATTAAAAAAAATAAAAAAATAAAATCTGATTTGATTTTCTGAGAAAACAGAGGTTTTCGGCTGGGCAAAATTACAATAGGGTTCTTACTATGAAATCTAAAAAATTTCAGAATTAAGTTCATAAACAAAACCATCAGTTCAAAACATTACTATATGATTTAAAAACAGTGTCTAATACAACTTTTTTTTTTTTTT
>CAUYQV010147834.1:0-11177 GCA_963574575.1 Galagoides demidoff | reverse complement strand
TGAGACAGAGTCTCACTATGTCGCCCTAGGTAGAGTGCTACAGCATCACAGCTCACAGCAACATCAAACTCTTGGGTTTACACAGATTCTCTTTTCTTAGCCTCCCAAGTAGCTGAGACTACAGGCACCCACCACAATGCCCAGATTTTTTTTTTTTTTTGCAGTTGTCACTGTTGTTTAGCTGGCCCAGGCAGGGCTTGAGCCTGCCAGCCTCGGTGCATGTGGCTGGCGCCATAACTACTGTGCTATGGGTGCCAAGCCATCCTTCTTTTTTTTTTTTTAATTTTTGTTACAGCAATGTTTTAGGGTCTTTTTGTACTTTAACCACTTGGTCTTTGCAACAATGGTCTAATACAGCGTTTTTCAACCTTTTTAATCTCACGGCACACAAACCAATAGTTAAACTTATATGGCACACTTACACCAATCAAAAAAAAGAGAATATACTTACTGTGCTTTGAACTTCTTTCAAAAATAATTTAATTAATGATCTTTAAACATTTTCATGGCTCACCTAAGATCCTGCTGCAGCACACTGGTGGACAATCACTGCTCTGATAGATCTTAACAGGTGCCCTTATGGAATACATAGTCAGTGCTTTGGCGCTAAATAAATATCCCTTGAATGAACCAATGAACAAATTCAGTTTTAGACATGGGGGCAGGGAGCCGGTTTTGTTTTCTTCCTTTTTTATTTTTCTAGCGCATGCCTGGCACAGAGGACAGCCAGGATAGGATGACAGTGGAAATGCCAGACAAGCTTAGATTCAAGTTCTGCCTCTCTTACTAAAAAGGAGTGGGCTCGGCGCCTGTGGCTCAATTGGCTAAGGCACCAGCCACGTACACCTAAGGTGGCGGGTTCAAATCCCCAGCCCGGGCCGCCAAACAACAATGATGGCTGCAACCAAAAAATGGCCGGGCATTGTGGCTGGTGCCTGTGGTCCCAGCTACTTGGGAGGCGGAGGCAGGAGACTCACTTGAGCCCAGGAGTTGGAGGTTGCTATGAGCTGTGATGCCATGGCACTCTACCCAGGGGGACAGCTTGAGGCTCTGTCTCCAAAAAAAAAAAAAAGGAGCTGCCAGAGACAGAGCTCTGCCTGAGCTCAGAAGGCCGCTGGTGCTTCCCACATGTCTTGCTAATGCCCATTAAGCCCTGAGACGTAGGTGTTCTTGTCCTGGTCACACAGGTAAGTGACTGGCAGAGGCTATACAGTAAATGTGAAGAGAACGCCGTCTGGAACCCCAGTTTTTTAGCATTGAGTCACACACTCTCCATCCCGCAGGCTCCCATTCACCTAGATAATCGGGATGCCACCCTCTCAGGGTACAGGGGCGCTGGCGCTCTTCCTCTCTCCTCAATGAATGTTTTGTTGGTTGATGATAAAGTTGGAACATTCTTCGAGGGGAAGGGATGGAAGTGTCCAAACTGAGAAAATGCTGCCATGAAATGCATTTTCTTTGCCCTGTAATGGAGCGTGTGTTTCTGAGCAAGTTCCAACTCTTTTAGTTACTGTGCTACGAGCCTGCCACGGAAACTAAAAATGGGGGAAGAAGGGACAACATCAAAGACATTTTGAATAGGGGCGAACTTGGCATTGGGTATCTTTAGAGGGACGATACCGACTGGCTTTCTCTACGTAGATCCCGCATCTGCAGTGCTCTGGCTTCCACGTAAAACCTTATCTGGGGCTTCATATATAGCTTCAAGGTGACTAACACAGTCACATTTCTCAGAGTCCAAGCCTGATGGAATAAAGTCATAGGACAAAATTTCGATATCAAACATGCCTTTCCTGACCCCTTCTACCCCAAACAAAAATCTCCTGAAAAACAATAAACAAAATACCCTCAGGTGTTCCAGAAAGGAAGGGCCCACAAGTGACTGACGCTCACACAGGAAATGTGAGCTGGCTCCACCGCAGCCCTGGTGTGGTCACCAGGCAGGACAGAGAGTCGCGATGGGGCTTGGAATTGTGTCCCCGCCTTGGTGTCCCGTCAGCAGCGTCCGCACGACTTTGAGTCCATCACGAGACTTCGCACACTCCTTCGTTTTGAGTTCACAGAGATGTTGATAAACTTTCTTCATGATTCTAGTTCTCAGGGCTTCACATTCCTTTGACTATAGAAGAAAATCATCTTCTTCTTTTTAGAAGAAAATAATCACTCAAGCAAAACTCTACGGGAACCCCTTAATTGCTTATGGATTAGCCACAGTTGCCTTCTTGCCACTGTTGAGTATTTCCAATACCGAGGTCAACAAACACACTATTATTTGAACGCCTGTGGTACAGCCCACATCATGGTGTGTCCTGAAAGTGATTCAGAGATGTCTATGGCAGCGTCCACCCTCAGGGAGCTTAAATCTGGTTGGGCAAATGTGATGGCTCTGTGGACACAGCGGACCTCGGGATTTACAGGGCCAGGTAAGACTCGGGGCTTTCTGATGTCTTCAGCAAAAGCATGAAAACTCCTTCTCATTTGTTTCGGGGCTAAAAAGCCAGGGAGGAATTGCTGTCACCTCCAAGTGCTAGGATGAACTAGAATTTACTCTTTCAGGATCCCAAATGTTTTTGCTTCAAGAAACAAAGCAAGAGTTGTGTGTTGCCTTCTGAGTTGATCTCTTTCAAACGTTATCTGTCTCCAGCCGTCTCTCTCTCTCATCAGGTGTGAGTGAAGTGACCCGAGGAAAGTTCACACGTGATGGAACCAAGATTTCCCCTTGAGTATGTAGGCAGTGGCAAATTTGGTTCTTGTGTCTGTGCCTGGTTGAGAAAGACAGAAATCTACTTGGGAGAAAAAAATGACCTATGGACTGAATTGTTACCTTTGTGTGGCGCGTTCCCTGTTTCTAGGGCAGCACAGGAGACAAAGAATGCATTTATTTTGTGGAAAGGGATGGGGGCAGGGGAAGAAACAGAAACCAGAGGATTGTGCAATAATGGTGTTTTCCAATCCCTCCAGAAAGTTGATGTTTCAACTCCTTTGGAAGAGTAAAGCTTAGCCGTTTAAAAAGGAGTTTACTGGGGGACCCCAGCCCGATGCTGCCATATGCTGGATTCTCTTTTTTTCCTGGCCATTCTCAGTACCTCTAGCCCCAGTCCTTGGGGGGCAGGCAGACCACTGTGTCTGGACGCAAATAGCATCGATGTGTTCAAATGGAAGAATGAGAACAAAGTTGAGAAAAGAAAGAAACAGTTTGCTGGATCTCAGCAAAGGAAGGACAGGGATTCCTGTGTCACATGCAAACCAGACTGGACTTGTCGTGTTGGAATCATTCCCCAAAGAAGCCCTGCCTGAGATGGCTAGTGAAAGGGGGTCATTAAATGCACACGTTCACAGATTATTAAGCATAATTTTGGGGTGCAGGTTTATCAGTCCATCTAGGTAATAGGAAAACTGTAATGTTGACACGTAGCCCTGAGTGGAAGCTTTTATATCCTGCCTATAGCTTTATCATCTGCAGATTTCCCTTCATGCCAGGGACGATTTGATAGGCTACGGTTCGGAACCCTCTGAGTGCTTAGTAAACCTTTCAGACTGGCTGAGTGGCCCTTTGTCTCTTACCTGCCCCATACTGGAGTCTTGGGGGTGAGGTCCTAGACTTTCACCATCAACCCCCACCAGTGACGTCTCTCTTCTCACCCTGCCCTGTGCATCCCAGACGCCCTCACCCTGCCCTGTGCATTCCAGACGCCCTCACCCTGGCCTTCCTTCTGTCAGCCTTCTGGCTTGGCTGTCTCGGTCCACAGTGTCCAGCTGAGTGCCAACCTGTGCCAAGGTGAAGGCTGGAAGGGAAGGGAGCTATGTGGTGAGTGACTCAGAATTAGGACTTTGGAACCAGACAGACCTGTGCTGGGGTCCTGCCTCCCTGTGCTGACTGTGTAATCTTGACATCTGGAGCCTCGATTTCTTTACTTGAGAAATGAGCGTAAAAATACATGTTTCCGAGAGCTGTGAGAAAGGGTTAAACAAGCCTCTGCAGCACAGAGGGCCGCCTAAAATAAGCCTGCAGCGCACAGCGAGAGACCCTGGGCCTCAGGCACTCTTGTCTTTGAGTGCCTCTTCTTCTTTGAAAAAATATTCAAAATTATGTTTTATAACTGTGTTGGCATGAAGATAAATATCATTTATTAAAACACTTACTCTAAAAGCTCATTTTTCCCCCTACTGTTTTAAAATAATACATGTTTGTGGGCCACTAAGACTATCATAGACCCTGGGCACTGTGTCTGCTGTGCCTCATGGGGAAGCCGCCCTGGTGAGAGATTGGTCGTGGCGCCTTCCCCCTGCCTTTCAGGGTTATTAACTGCTCTGGAAATCGCTGTCCCCTCTGCCCCTCAGAACATGTGTTGCCCTTATACTTCTCCCCCACCCCACCCCCGCGAACAACCAAAAGTTCCCCCGTGTGGAGCTGCCAACTCCCCCAGGCCTCTTTCCATCTAAACCCCGGTCCTCATTCCCCATCTATCACATGATCCAGTCTCGTTCCCTTTTGGCTTTTTCTCTGTCCTGGTAAGTTGAATTTTCTGTTACACTCTTTCTCACTAGGGTAATAATGACTGTCTTCCTCCTCTACTGTTTCCAGAGTATTTGCATCTTGAGAAATTCTATACCATAGTTCAAAACCTCATACTAGGTGGAAGAATTTTAGTCCAGGAGAGAAAGCATTTCAAAGCAGAGAATGAACTTGGAGGACCACTTAGATTGCCCTGTGCTGTAGCTTGGTGCCTACCGCATGTGGACATGCAGGGACCTTGGTGATAGGACTGTGATTAGAAGCTTCTGGAAGGCAAGGCGCAGCCTATGGCCAAAATTCTCCTGGGGAAGGATCATGCCGTATGGCATCCTAATGAGATTTCCTTTATCCTGATGGAATCACACATCACTTCCTCTATTCCCCATCTGGACGTCCCCCCCCCCCCCCCCGCCCTGCCTATGGACACACCACACATAGTGCTAAGACACAGACCTCACTCCCTCAGGGCAGGTTGTTTACTGGGTTTAGGCTGAAAAGTGATCTCAGAAATCATCTCATTTATACAGGGGGGATTCTGACCCACAGAAGTGGAATATCTTCCCTAAAGTAGCAGAGCCCCCAGAATCAGGACTGTGTCTCTGGCTTCCTAAGGACATGGTATGGCCCCACTCCCCTCCATCAGGGCCAGGGTGACATGTGCTGCAGAGAGCAGCCTGAGGACGTGGTGTGGCCCCACTACCCCCCAATCAGGGCCAGGGCTCTGTGTGCTGCAGAGAGCAGGCCCTGAGGACGTGGTGTGGCCCCACTCCCCTCCATCAGGGCCAGGCTCTGTGTGCTGCAGAGAGCAGCCTGAGGACGTGGATGTGGCCCCACTACCCCCCAATCAGGGCCAGGGCTCTGTGTGCTGCAGAGAGCAGGCCCTGAGGACGTGGATGTGGCCCCACTCCCCCCCATCAGGGCCAGGCTCTGTGTGCTGCAGAGAGCAGCCTGAGGACGTGGTGTGGCCCCACTCCCCTCCATCAGGGCCAGGCTCTGTGTGCTGCAGAGAGCAGCCTGAGGATGTAGATGTGGCCCCACTCCTCTCCATCAGGGCCAGGGCCTGTGTGCTACAGGGAGCAGCCTGCGGACGTAGATGTGGCCCCACTCCCCTCCATCAGGGCCAGGGCCTGTGTGCTGCAGGGAGCAGCCTGAGGATGTAGATGTGGCCCCACTCCCCTCCATCAGGGCCAGGGCCAGGGCCTGTGTGCTGCAGGGAGCAGCCTGAGGACGTGGTGTGGCCCCACTCCCCCCCATCAGGGCCAGGGCTCCGTGTGCTGCAGAGAGCAGGCCCTGAGGACGTGGTGTGGCCCCACTCCCCTCCATCAGGGCCAGGGCTCTGTGTGCTGCAGAGAGCAGCCTGAGGACGTGGTGTGACCCCACTCCCCTCCATCAGGGCCAGGGCCTGTGTGCTGCAGAGAGCAGGCCCTGAGGACGTGGTGTGGCCCCACTCCCCTCCATCAGGGCCAGGGCTCCGTGTGCTGCAGAGAGCAGGCCCTGAGGATGTGGTGTGGCCCCACTTCCCTCCATCAGGGCCAGGGCTCTGTGTGCCGCAGACAGCAGGCCCTGAGTGGGCATGCTGGTTTGCTTCCTGACTTTGCTGCTAGTAGTGTGTATGACCTTGAAAAGTCACTCTGTTTCTAAACCCCAGTTTGCTCATCTGAAAAATGGGGGAGAGAGGAGAAATATTATTACCCTTCTAGAGTTATAAAGATTCCTAGAGTTGATGTGGGAATGAGAAGGGACTATCCCTACAAAGCGCTTAGCCAGTGCCCACACAGGCCCCCGTGAGTGAGCTTTGCTGCTGTCCTTGTCACCACTGCACTGGAACCATTGCTGAGTCTTTTCCTGCCTCTGCCTCCTGCCGCCTTCGAGCCAGTGTCCGGGCTGTTTCCCGAGAGTGTGCTGCCTGCCCAGGGCGTGGCCAGAGCAAAGGGGGAATCTGGCAGAGCAGGTTTTTTCAGAGCAGTGGAAAATGAATCAAAGGTGATAACCCAGACCTGGAAAAAGAACCCGCTCCTTTGTGTGTTCTTTACTGGTTGTAAAGGAACCGTTTGCTGAAATAAATCAGAAGCAACGTGGCTGCATCTCTGCTCTGGGCTCTTCCCGAACTGTGAGCTCAGACAGCAGCGCTCAGAGTCTCTGCCGCATGCGCTGATGGCTGCCAGTGGTGATGATGACGTCTGCACCAGTGAGTACACAAGACTCGGAGGCCGAGAATTGTGCAGAGACAGCAGAGATGGGCATTGGAGAAGCTTAATACCCAGCTAGAAAGTATGCCCTACCTCTTGCGACAGATTGCTCACCACGGACAGTGAGGTCTCGGGGGACTTTGTTAGAACACTTGGTTGAAAGTAACAGAAACCCAATTCATAGTAGCTTAAGCAAAAGGGAAATTAATTATAAGATTCCCTAGTGTGTTGAAGAAAAGAAGAAGGGCAGAGCGGACCTGCGATTGGAAGAGACTCCCAGATGCTGTCACAACATACGTCTCTCCTCTCTGCCTCGTTCTTTCTTTCTTCAAACTTACTTCCTCTGTAGCTCTGCTTGACATGATGAAATAACCACTCACAAGTTCTGTAAATCACTATAAAACCATCCAAGGGAGCCTTGTCTCAGGTTTCCAAATCCAGAATTCCCATGGAAGAGAAAGGCTGATAGGGCGGCTTAGGTCAGGTTGCTCTCTCTCATTACCAACCAGCGATGGAGGAAGGTAGTAACCTGTTATATGGCACATCCACCATAACTGTATACCTGCGAGCGGGCAAAACAGCAGACGACCGGAACAGCTGTCACCACGCGAGATGACAGAAGCCCAAGCTTCACACTGGGTCCTGTGCTGCTTCCGAGCCATTCCCAGGCTCCTCATCATTCCACCTGAGATCTAGATCTCTGTGTGCTCACTGCCCCCTGCACCTTTGTGCTAGGTAGACCCTACCCTTAAACAAGCTGATTCTAGCCTAAAAGAGTGGAAATAACACAGGCTTTTAAGCAACACAGACCCGGCATCAAAGCCCGGTTCTACTATGCACCAGCTATGTGACCCTGGGCAATTTACTTAGCTTCTTGGAGCCTTGGTTTCCTTACCTATAAAATAAGGGTGATCGTGCCTGTCTAATAGGGTTGTTGTGAAGATTAAAGGAAATAAAATAACCATATTTAAAGTACTTGACATATGACATAACTTGACATATAACTCAGTTATGTTAATTTCCTCTGTTAATTAGGCTGCCTAGGAATCTTTAGAAGGCTGAGGTTGTTGCAATACGGGGAAAGAGAAGGAAGGAGAATGTTCTATCTGGGAAGTATCTTTTGGCCTCAGGAATTTTATAATTATCCTGAGCAAACATTAAATAATTTGAGTGAGTCAGCACCACTGAAAAAGCCACACTTTGATACATACAGTGTCTCACTCAATACACAAGTCAACAAGGACCTGTGACCACCAGTAGATTTTTTTCATGTTTCTTGTTATTTTATTGGTGTAGCTGTATAGCCTTTAAGTCTTTCTCTGTAAATTTTAGGGTTCATAAAGTACAACGTGATTGCTGAGTTACTGAATGAAGTGCAAGCATGTACTTTATGTAGAGACCCTCTCCCCTCTCAGATGCAGTAACACATACTTTTTCTATAAACTGTTTACTGAGTTGTCACTACAACAAGCACTTTCTAACCTTTGACATGCACTATCTCTGTAATTCAAGCCTTATTGTCCCCAATTTCTGGATTAGGAAACTGAGACTCAGATGAGCTTGTTTACCAAGGTCACATAGAGAGAGCACAGAATTGGAACCTGAGTTTGGCCTAGTCTGCTCCCGGGGTCTGGGCTCTTAACCCCGTGCAACATCGTGTCTCAACACCTTGGTTTAGTTACCAGATCGGAGGACAGGCCATAAAAGAAATGAATCCCCAGTACAGTCTGTGCATCCAGTGTCTGATTCGGTCAAGGATGATCTCACGGCTTCTGTGTACGCGTCCACACAATGTCACCACGTGGGCCTGAATGTGAAGCAGGGGAATTATAGGTGCAATTATAGGAAGATAAATAGGTGAGCAAGCCGTAGAGTATCTTCTCGGGCTGAGCGTAAGAATGATGGTAGGATTGAACCTATGAAGGAAACTAGAATTTCTGTCCCAGCCTTAGACTTGCCAGTGTTTTCTAACTTGGCCACGGTGTGTGCACCGTGATCACCTGCAGGTGTGTGGAGTTGTGTGTGTGTGTGTGTGGGATATTTGGGCCTGCTTCAGAAAACAGCAATGCTGTAGTGATTTTCAGTGATTGGTCTAAGGTGCTATGAATAACTCCTTGTGATATTTTGAAGGATTCTGTAGCTATTGACTTATATACCAATCATGGGAACTAGTGTAGTTTCTAAACTAATTCATCTACCCTCTAGACAATCTGTTTGTTTTGTCCTACCAAGAGTTTCATTATCCAGGCGTCCTCAAACTACGGCCCATGCGGACATTTATCTGGCCCAGCAGGTGTTTTTCCCACTGCTGCCTGTCCTGCTTAGCAGCCGACTTGTCCCGGGGCCCACAGTCTGAGGGACAGTGAACTGTCCCCCTGTTTAAAAAGTCTGAGGACCCCTGGTCTAGACTACGCTTCATTTGTGCTTTTTTTTTTTCCCTTCCTCTTGTGTGTAAACAGAGGAACCAAAGTGTGACATATGATGAGAAGCATAACCAAGTTAATGCATCATGTTTTTCTTTTTTATTCTCTTCTGTGTTTCAGCTCCAAGGTTCCTTGAAAAGAAAGCAGGTAGTTAACCTGTCTCCTGCCAATAGCAAGAGGCCCAATGGCTTCGTGGACAGCTCGTTCCTTGATATCAAAAGAATCTGCGTTGGGGAGAACCTCTCTGCAGGACCAGGTGGCCTCCAAGTCAATAATGGACAAAGTCAGATGATGTCCGGGACCTTGCCTATGAGCCAAGCCCCCCTGAGAAAGACCAACACTCTGCCCTCCCACACACATTCTCCTGGCAATGGGATGTTTACCCTGGGCTTGAAGGAGGTGAAGAAGGAGCCAGGAGAGACTCTGTCCTGCAGTAAGCACGTGGACGGTCAAGCGACCCAGGAGAATGTTTTTACTAATAGGTACGGAGATGACGCCGGAGAGCAGCTGATGGACCCTGAGCTGCAGGAACTGTTCAATGAACTAACCAACATATCCGTACCTCCCATGAGTGACCTCGAGCTGGAGGACATGATCAACGCCACCATCAAGCAGGACGGCCCGTTCAGCATGGACTTGGGCCAGCAAGGCCAGAGGAGCACACCCAGGCCCTCCTTGCCCATGGAGAAGATAGTGATCAAGAGTGAGTTCTCGCCGGGCCTGGCTCAGGGCCCCGCAGGCTCTCCGCAGTTGAGGCCCCCGTCAGCCGGGTCGGCCGGCCCTGCGTTCTCCATGGCCAGCTCTGCCCTTTCCACATCGTCCCCCGTCCCTTCAGTTCCTCAGAGCCAGGCTCAGCCTCAGACAGCCTCAGGAGCTGGCCGGGCCCTGCCCAGCTGGCAGGAAGTCTCCCACGCCCAGCAGCTCAAACAGATAGCTGCCAACCGCCAGCAGCATGCCCGGCTGCAGCAGCAGCACCAGCCTGCCAGCTGGTCAGCCCTGCCCTCCACCGCGGGACCTTCCCCAGGTCCCTTTGGGCCAGAGAAAATCCCCAGCCCTTCTTTTGGTCAGCAGCCGTTCAGCCCACAGAGCTCACCCATGCCTGGGGTAGCTGGCAGCAGCGGCCAGCCGAAAGCAGTGTCCAGCTACATGTACAAGGCCAGCCCCTCAGCTCAGGGTGGGCACCTGGACGTGCTCATGCAGCCAAAGCCTCAGGACCTCAGTCGAAGTTTTATTAACAACCCGCACCCGGCCGTGGAGCCTTGTCATGGCAACACCAAGCCTTTGTTCCACTTTAACTCAGATCAAGCCAGTCAGCAGGTGCCTTCAGTTTTACCTTCCCAGAACAAGCCTTCCCTCCTCCACTACACCCAGCAGCAGCCGCAGCCGCAAAGCTCAATTTCAGCTCAGCAGCCGCTGCAGCAGCAGCCGCAGCCGCAGCCTCAGCCGTCTCAGCCCGCCCAGCCTCTGCTGAGGTCACCTTTGCCACTTCAGCAAAAGATCCTGCTTCAGCAGATGCAGAACCAGCCCATCACGGGACTGGGGTATCAAGTCTCCCAACAACACAGACAGGTGAGTCTGTGCTGCTCTACACAGAGTAGCCCTGAGCTTGGTCAGCGTGCTTGGATTACCATTATGTTTATGTGGGGACAGGATCAAGACCAAAAACAGTGATGATCTTGACAGAGTCATGTGAAGACTTCATGAACTCTGGTCCATCTGTGGCATCTAGAGGCCAGAGCTGGTGTGTCCTTACAGAACGTTGTTGTCCTTAGGCTTTCGAGAGATCAAAGATTCTTGCTTCTTAAGAATATTGCGGCTCGGCGCCTGTGGCTCAATCGGCTAAGGCGCCAGCCACGTACACCTAAGGTGGCAGGTTCGAATCCCCAGCCCAGGCTGCCAAACAACGATGGCTGCAACCAAAAAATGGCCAGGCGTTGTGGCGGGCGCCTGTGGTCCCAGCTCCTTGGGAGGCGGAGGCAGGAGACTCGCTTGAGCCCAGGAGTTGGAGGTTGCTATGAGCTGTGATGCCATGGCACTCTACCCAGGGGG
>CAUYQV010147833.1:0-14683 GCA_963574575.1 Galagoides demidoff | reverse complement strand
AGCTATTTTTTTTTTTTTGAGACAGAGTCTCAAGCTGTCCCTCTGGGTAGAGTGCTGTGGCATCACAGCTCACAGCAACCTCCAACTCCTGGGCTTAAGCGAGTCTCCTGCCTCTGCCTCCCAAGTAGCTGGGACCACAGGTGCCTGCCACAATGCCTGGCTATTTTTTGGTTGCAGCCATCATTGTTGTTTGGTGGGCCCGGGCTGGATTTGAACCTGCCACCTTAGGTGTATGTGTCTGGCACCTTAGCCACTTGAGCCACAGGTGCCGAGCCTCATCTATTTTCTCGTTGCAGCTGTCATTGTTTAGCTGGCCCAGGCTGGGCTTGAACCTTCCAGCCTTGGTGCATGTGGCTGGCACCATAACCACTGTGCTACGGGCACTGAGCCAGGTTTGAGTGTTTTTATCATCATTTCTCAGAACTAAGAAATAGGTGTTGGTCTACACATACCTGGAAGACAAGGTTGATGCTGCTGAGATACCAAGCTTGGTTCTGGAAGTATGGGTACTTCTTCAGAAACATACTTTAAAAGCTCCTTCCCAAGATATGTTACCTGCACATAATTAAGTAAAGAATTTAAAAATCATATATTCTATAAGAGCCAAATATATCTTCCACATGAAAACTGTAATTGTTGCAAAGTATTGATTGTTGTATATCATAGATTAAGAAACTATAGCAAAGCCAGCCTGCCAACTCCTTTTTAAAATAGGTTTTATTAGAATACAGTGAGGTTCATTTATTTACATCTATGGTCTATGGCTATTTTCATGCTACATCAGAATTGAGTAGCTGTGATAGACCATATGCCCATGAAGCCCAAAATATTTACAATCTGGCCCTTTAAAGAAAAAAAATTATGTATCATTGTTTCATCCATTCATTTATTCAACAACCATTAATTTATTACCTGCTACTGGATAACTTAAAAAAATTAATGTTACATTAATAAAATGAAGCCATAAAAGTAATGGTAATTTTCAAGAAATCAGATATTTAACTTATTAAATTAATAACATTTTATGTCTGCATATCCACATTTTTGTCTGTTTGTGAACTTAGATGATATTATCAGGCCAAAAGGTCATAGCTTAAAAATATCTACACATGAATGGGCAGGCCTATGGCAGACTAGCAAATACCTGTCAGAAATGTTCTGCACCCTAAGCGTAACTGTAGGACAATTTAAGATAATGTATCTTCAGAGGCTGGTTTACTGTGGCAAAGCATCAAAATTCAGCTCAAACATTCCTTCCTCTAGGATGCCTTCCTGTGCTCTCTAAGCTCAAGTAATGACCTTCTTTCAGGCTCCCATAACCTCTGAATTCATATTTACATATATATCATTTAAATAAAATTATATTATAATGTACTTGTTTCCATTAAACCATAAGCTCCTTGAGGGCAAGGCCTGTGCATATTTATATTTATATCCTTTGCACTTCACATAGTGCCTGACAGTACTGGGTAAAAGATTCTGAAGTCTCAGTTCTCTCTTTTTTTTTTTTTGAGACAGAGTCTCACTTTGTTACTCTTAGTAGAGTCTTGTGGCATCATAGGTCACATCAATTTCAAACTCTTGGGCTCAAGTGATCCTCTTGCCTCAGCCTCCCTGGTAGCTGGGACTAGAGGAGCCTGCTCAGCTATTTTTAGAGACAGGGGTCTCGTTCTGGTTCAGGCTGGTCTTGAACTTGTGAGCTCAGGCAATCCACCCACCTCGGCCTCCCAGAGTATTAGTATTACACATGTGAGTTACTGTGCCTAGCCTTGAAATCTTAGTTCTTATGCAAGATTCTTAAATTCTTTGAACCTCAGTTTATGTGTGTACCTCCAGTTTATGAAGCTGTATTTAAAGAGATAATGCAAGAAAAGCATTTGGCATACTGTCTAGTATATCCAAGTGCTCAATAAATGCTTGGTAAATGGAACAAAGAAAGGTGTAAGGGATCAGGAAGATATAGGCACCCTCCAGGCTCAACCTCATGACCAAATAAAGCCTGGTAATGGAAATAGAACAGATTTGGCTCACCCAGTGTGCCAGTCCCTCTTCACTTGTCATAGAAAGAAGTAGAGGAGAGACCCCTGAATGCTGTTTGTCAATTCTCCAAACAACCACTGGAAACAATGGATTTTGTATGTGTTATGCCCTGACAATGCCCAACAAACCTTACACGCTTATCATGCTCAATATGTTCTCACTTGTACCTCAGACTTAAAATATACCTTTGTCAGTTAGTGCTGGGTAACATAAGGTGACTTATACATACCACTAGGGACGATTCAGACATAAAAATAATACAGCCTTAAGAAAATCCAATGAGTTAAAAATCTACCTTCCAGAAGGTAGGAGTAAACAGGTTAATGAACAGACTTCAAAACAAACAGGCACTAGATCACTTCTGGAAAGTGCATTTCATATTAGTGTCTGTGCAAAACTTCCAGTTGGCTAAAGCATAAGAGCAAATAGTCATCACATATGCATATGACTCAAACTTTGAATCCTGAACTAAATCTCATTGGCTCTAAATCTATGGTAGGAGAAACTGGAAGTAAGGCTCTTAGATTCTTGGACTATATAAACTCCAGTGATGTCAACAACTTCACCATCCAAAACCCATTTGGATGAAGGGCATTTGACGGCATGCCACCTTTCCCCAGAGGAAAACATGTAAGAGAAATGGAACTTAGTATATACGGCTAGTAAGAAGATGTTTCTAGGCTGCCATCTTGCTCTTGCCCCTTTTTACTTTTCTAAAAGGTAGAAGTGCAGAGGTGTTTTGTCCTAGAGCCGCTGATGCCTTCCCCGAAGCTCTTCCAGCAAAAATCTTCCTTATTCCTTAGAAATGAGACTATGTGGGTTCTTAATATTGTGTCAGACTTAGGAAGAAGTAGGGTATGTGGAGACAGAGAGAAAGGGTGGGCATGTTTGAGGTGGATGGATGACATAGTCAGCCACTATTCTGGAAATGTAGCTAATAAGCCAGGTAAAAATTATCAATTAACATTATTTTGGCAAGGTCTTTGAAAGAAATAAAATGTGGAATTGTCATTATTAATTGCTGTAAATTGTTTCCCTATACCCTATGTACTAATATGCCTCAAAAAATATAAAACATAAGCTGCCTTTGAATAAAGAGGCATCCAAGAATATATTTTCCTACTGGGATTCCATTTTGTTTGAAAGTATTAAGTCAATTTTTTACATCTTCAGAAAAACCATTTAAGTTTTGACTAATAGAAATCTGCTCAGAGATCATTAAATGACTATTTTAATTGCATGTAAGTTTTTTTTTTTTTTTTTTGAGACAGTGTCTCATTATGTCACCCTTGGTAGAGTGCCATGGCATAATCACTCACAGAAACCTCAAACTCTTGGGCTTAAGCAATTCTCTTGTCTCAGTCTCCTGAGTAGCTGGGACTACAGGTACCTGCCATAATGCCTGGCTATTTTTTGGTTGCAGTTGTCACTGTTGTTTAGTAGGCCTGTGCTGGGCCTGAACCTACCAGCCGTGGTATATGTGGCTGGAGCCCTACTCACTGAGTTATAGGCACCGAGCCTGCACTGTAAGTTTTAAAAAGCAATGTTACAAATTTTCCCCACCCCAGTGGAGAAAGAAGAAAGGGTAATTGATTTTTTAAATCTCAGGCTAGAAAAAAAGGGAAGGAAACCAAAGAAAACTGTAGAGTTTTTTTTTTTAAGTTCATTATAATGCAAAAGACATTTTGGCTAATAAAAATGTTTCTCAAAATATTTCTTTAGGAATTCAGAATAAAAGGCAGAAAGTAGTTTTAATGTATAATAACTGCCTAGGATAAGCTGATTCTAGGGAAATGTGTAGATAAAGTTTACCTTTGTAGTATCCACCTCCCCATTCTAGAGTCTTCTTCCCCACATCCCCAACACTCTATGCAGCTGGAGGCAAGAAAAGATTCTTCATATTACTTGTTTTTTTAAGATTAATAATTCCTAGATATTTGTATTTTAAAAGAGGTCCATATCTTTAACCATCTCTTTTTCCTTCCTTCCCTTCTATGATGGAGCTAAGCAAAAGCAGGGTTGACAGGTAGCTTAAGACACATTAAGAATGTGAGTAACTGCCTGAATGAGTTTGGCTGTGTTTCCAGATGAACAATTTTAATCATTTTCTATATTCCTACCCAACTTTTTCATATCTTGATATTCCAAACATGGTGGTGGGAGGAATTTTTTTTTAAGTGGGGGATGGAGGGAGAGGACTATATAGAAAAGTCAATACTAAATCTAAAGGAACGGAAAGAGTAGAAATAGGGTCGAAGTTCATTGAGATATCTGGACAGAAAGTATGTCCGCAGAAGAGATCTGTCTAGTACTCCTTGAATCACTACATAAAATAGCAGTCGACTTTTCATCTGCATCAATCCAATCCTGGGTACTCCTAAAATTGAGCTGTCTTTGCCATTATTATGATTCTTACTGACATTCATAGTGGAATCATATCAAAGAAAGGCATATTTCCTGTGGAAGTGGGCAATTTTTGCTGCCTAAGACTGAGGCTTTCTATATATTCATAAAGGTGGCTAGATGATACTGCATACTTTTTTGAACTCAAGACAACCTGTTTTAAATAAAAGAAATGCGGACCTCTTTTGTGCCATTGTTATAAACGTAGAAAATAATGTATAGGGAATCATAAAATCAGGTTCTAGTTCTGGTTCTGGCATTTACTGCTGGCCTAATCAACTTAACCTAGAAAAACACTGTTTCACATCCATAAACAACAATAATGATCTTTTTGTCTCATAAAGATGTTGTGTAAAAGTGCTTTATAAACCATTCCTAGAATCTCCAAGTTGGAAGGTCTTTAGAGACCATCTGGAACTCCTTATTTTATACACAAGCAAATAGGCTGCACATTACAATCATCTGGAATGGTTTTGTTTTTTTCCCCTTTTCGAGACAGGGTTCTAGCTTGGTCACTTGGACTAGAGTGCAGTAGTGTCATCAGAGCTCACTACAACCTTTAACTCCTGGGCATAAATGATCTCCTATCTGAGCCTCTCAGGTAGCCGGAACTACTACAGTTGTGCATCACCATGCCTGCCTAATTTTTCTATTTTTTTTTGCAGTGATAGGGTCTTACTCTTGCTCAGGCTAGTCTCCAACTCTTGGCCTCCAATGATCCGCCCCTCTGAGCCTTCCAAACTACTAGGATTATAGGTGTGAGCCACTATGCCAAGCCTAGAATGCCTTTAAAAATAAAACTCAGACTATTAGATCAAAATCTATGGGGCTGAAGTCCACTAGACGCTGGTAGTTTTTAAAAGTCCCTCAGGTGATTCTAATGTGTAGCCATGATTTAAAGCCATTGCCTGGATCATATGACGTATAAAGGGTGGAACCAGGAACTAGTGTGGTCTCCTGCCTGTCTTCCAAAAATCTCTCTGCCACATAAGAATGGTAACTACAAAGTGGAAGGCTGTAGGAACAGGGGAAGTCAGTGATGCCTGCTGGGAGTAAGCATTAGTATTTCCCTGGCAAAGAAGGCATGACTCGCCTCTGTGTCTAATGGTTCTGCCGCTCTGTATGATTGCAGGACAAGATCAAGTTTACCGGGATTTCCTGCCTAACAGCCAACCACCCACGCCTGGCCCCATACCTCCACCACCATCCTCAGAACCAGTCAGTTGAAATGTTCGTATTTACCAATGTAGCAAAAAGCTCCTTTCACCAAGAAGTGATTGTGATTTCAGAAGTTACTCTAAGACAAGAAGAGGTAAAGGCTTCTGTGGCAAACTTTAAAGAAGAAATTCAAAGAGTCTTTTAAATATTATAAAGAAACATACTGGGGTAACATTTCTCATCTTGGGGTGTCCACAGTAATTAAAAAAGTTCTGTTTTCATTTTCTGTTTAATCCAAAGAGAAAAAAAATCCTGCTTAGATAATCTGTATGAATATATCCCAAAACTGTTTTACTTTTTGTACCCACTTTTGCATGTGGCTTCACTATCACATTAAGTGCTAAATAGCATGATTTTAATTGACAGGGCTGATGAGAAAATACTGGAGGCAATGTGATATGCACATGAGGCATTAGTACAGAGTCAGGGCCAAATCATGTCACAGTCCACTATTCAAAGGCAGGAAATTCTGTAGTTCCAATAGAGACAAAGAGTAGGAGACTTGAGTCATCACTGGGCATACTATAGCATAGGAATATTAAGCTCAAAGGAACCCCAGCTAAAGCAATTTATACAGTATCTGTCCTGTAAGCAAGATTTAATTTCAACAAAAAAGTACAATCTACCACAAATTTAAGAAACTCTGTAATAGAGATTTTCATGGGCAAGAAGTTAATTCCTAATATTAAGCAAAGGGACTAAGGTAAACTGAAAGCAGATGGTTTGGTAACCCTAGGGGAGGAAAAAAAAAAACACTTTAGGATAATTAAAAGTTAGAGAGACTATAAAGCAGACAAATTTTAGAATGTGCTGATGTAAGTGAAGGAACTGAAATACAGTGCTAGAAGCAACTGCCACAAAGGTTTAGGAGACCAGAATGCAGAGTTGGGACACAGCAGGGACTAGGAGGGACAGTGTGCAGAGATGGGATGAATTAAAAAGAGGAGAACAAGCTGTGCCTCCTATTACTGGGGTACTGAAGCTGCCTGTAATGGTTACTAGAAGTCAAATATATCTTCTATTCTTCACAACAGTAAGAGTGGATGTCTGATGATTTCCACTTTCCTGGGTCAGTCATTTTAAGACTGTCCCTAAGGGGTGCCATGGACATCTAAGAGTGGAAGAATACTGGACCCCAAGGGTTTCAGTCAATACTGGGCTTTTAACTCAGAAGCTGGAACTCAGGAGGAGGCTACGAATTAAGTCTGGGAGGTCTGAACAAAAATACTTCTTTTTGGAGGGCTAGCAATTCATGAACAAAGATATTATCAAACATAAAAGTACACTAAGAATGGACGGTGCCTGTGCCTCAAAAGGGTAGAGCGCCAGCCCCATATGCTGGAGGTGGCAGGTTCAAACCCAGACCGGCCAAAAAAAAAAAAAAAAGTACACTAAGAATGGGCCCCTTGCCTATTCTTTTTGTATTTAGGAGGAGATTTTACTTTATTTTATTAAAATAATAACATATTAACTAAATTATCAATATGCCAGTGGTACCATATTTTCTATGTGGAGTCACGAAGACCTGAAATCCCTTGAGGAGATAGAAGGGGAAAATGAGAGGTATTAAAGTTTCTGATACTAGGTGAGGAGCAAGGAAGGGAAGGCACAGGTATCTGTGTGACATTGACCATGGGGAATTCTGATAAATAGGAGTTGATGGCTCAGCGCCTGTGGCTCAAGTGGCTAAGGCGCCAGCCACATACACCTAAGGTGGCAGGTTCGAATCCAGCCCCGGGATTCGAACCCACCACCAACAACAATGACGGCTGCAACTAAAAAATAGCCAGGTATTGTGGCGGGCACCTGTGGTCCCAGCTACTTGGGAGGCTGAGGCAAGAGACTCACTTGAGCTCAGGAGTTGGAGGTTGCTGTGAGCTGTGATGCCAGAGCACTCTACCCAAGGGGACAGCTTGAGGCTCTGTCTCAAAAAAAAAAAAATAGGAGTTGATAGAGGAAACAGGTAGCATATTACAGAAGGGACACATGAGGACAAAAGCTAGCTTAGAGATCATTCAGATTTCTTAAAAAAGAAAAAAGGAAATAGTTCTATCATTAAAAAAAGTACCTGTACATTTGAATATAAAGTTAAAGATAAGACTCACCTTACTCCAAGCATAATTCCAGGTCACGTAACTGTCACTTCCCAGAAGATCTTTAAGCCAAGTAACTGGGTTTTGATAAATCTGACCACTTTCTACCTTAATTTTACCACTCAATAAAATGCTGGCTTTGTAGGTAGCTTCCTGAAATGAAAAAATAAAAAAATGAAAATGAAAAATCACCATGTATATATGTGTGTGTGATATATATATCTCTCAGGTGTTCGGGTAAATCTGGTCCCTGTTACTTTGTCATGTATGTGTGTGTGAGTGTGAGAGAGAGAGAGAGAATGAGAGATTTGAGATTGAAAGTATCTGGAAATGGTCATGAGGGCATGCAGCAAATAAAGAAACACCTATTCAACAAAATCTATAAAACTTACATTTAAAAGGTGAGAGTGTGCTTCCTTCTTCCCCACTTCCAGCTCAGTGAGGTAGAGACTCTACTCCAGATTGCTATAGTCAAGACCACAGAGGTCCTGTTAGAGGGCTATCTTCCTGGTAGGGACAAAACTTCAGCATTTCTCAACCTGTCCTCAGCTATCTGTTCCTAAGGCTAAGTTGCAGACAACTGCAGCCAGAATGTGAGGATTTCCTTCTTTTGCCCAGCTCTGAGTGATGAAACAGAGGCTTTATTTTTGACATGGCATCACTGAGTCTTGTGGGAACTCAAGCACCTTTGCCTTGGCTTATAAGGGGGTAGATTTAAATTGGGAAAGGCAAGTTTAAAAGATATGAAGCCTCTGCCCCATCTCCAGTGAGTGCTCACCTCCTAAAGTAGAGGTGTTACTCAGAGAGAAATCATCATTGTCCCCAAACCCAGTTCCAGGGCCATGGCTCAGTGATTTTGCCTGGGAAGAGAAGGCGGCCTTAAAGCAAATAGCTCCTAAGCTCTTCTCAAAGGAATTAACTTTATTTGCAATGCTTTTGGAGGAGAAGTTCATGCTCAAGGATGCTATCAGAAAGAGCAGAAGTTGTGATAAAAGGCAACTAAGAGTAGACTGCTAGATTCATTTGAGAAAATAAGCTAAACTATAGGTTGGCTAGTTTTCAAGGAACTACTGGGAAAAGGACTGGCAGAAGCCTTCCAGGAATCATAAGAAATTTCACTGACCTGTAGAGCAATTTATGCCTCTGAACATTGTTGAAAACAATAGATCAGTGGAAAATAAGTAGAGCTTTAATTATTGTATGTGGTCAAGGAAAGAGAGCCAGACAATTGAAGTTTAACACTAAAGTGAGGAGCAACAGACTTCACTAAAACAATCTAGCCAATAACTATACAAATTAGCAAATAACATCAAGAAGCCTAAGAGAAGGTAGGGGCTAGTATGTAGAGTTATAGTACAATACTATAAACCAACTAGCCTTAACAGGCATCTATATAGAAAACTTCACTTAACAACAGGTTAATACACATTCTTCTCAACTGCACACAGGGCATTATTCTCCAGAATAGAGCACATATTATTAGGTAAGCCATACAATACTGTTGTAAGAGATAAGCACCCCTTGCTCAGACATGGGTCTCCGATCAGAAGCTCCAAAGAACATACACCATCACAATACATCTCAAAAAATTTAAAAAGCATGGTGTATGGCACACCTCTTGGGGGCAGGACACAATTATAAGAGGGACTTTATCTAACAAATGTAATCAGTGTAACCTAATTCTTTGTACCCTCAATGAATCCCAAACAATTAAAAAAAATTTAAAAAGACAGAAATAATACAAATTATTAATAGATAAATCTAAAATTAGAAATGACTAACAGAAAAGTAAGAAACTCAAAAGTTATATGGAAATCAAAAAAAAAAAAAAAGAAAAAGGAAATCAAACAATATATCCTAAATAATTAATGGATCAAAGAAGTAAGCAAAAGGAAAATCAGAAAATACTTTGAGGTGAATGAAAATGAAGATATAATTGTGCTGCAAAACCAGTGGTTAGAGGTAAATTTATAGGCATAAAAATGCCTACACTGAAAAAGAAGGAAGATTGGAACTTTAGATTGTTCCTGTACTTGTGTGGCTCTGAGGCTGTGCATTTAGCCAGCTATTTTTTAATCTTAGCAGTAAATGCTCAGAGGTACGTGCTGTGCTGCCTCTGTGATGTATGTGCTAAAGCGAATGTAAATAAGGATGGTATTCTCTGCCTTTAGGAGAGGAGGTATAAAGTTCTTGAGACATTTAAAGTCTATTTACCAGTGTGAAAAACGCCCTTTGTGGAGGTTAATTCATTATGAAAATAAAACATTTCCTTAAAAAGAAAGAAGGAAGAAATCAATTCGCTAACCTAACTTTCCAACCTAAGACACCAAAGAAGAGCAAACTAAATCCGAAGCAAGCAGGAGGAAGTAAATAATAGAGTGGCAAGAAATAAAACAGACAATAGAAGACAGTAAAGAAAAATCAATAAAACCAAAAGTTGATTTTTTGAAAAGATCAATAAAATTGAGAAAATTATAGCTAGATTGACCAAGAAAAACAAGTGACAACAGACATCGGAATACACCTATAAAAAATAAAAACGACTGAATTAGTAATAAAAACACTACCACAAAGAAAATCACAAGCATAGACGGTTTCATTGTGGAATACTACAAAACATTTAAAGACAACTTAATACCATTTCTTCACAAATTCTTCCACAAAACAGGAGAGAGGAAACCATTCTCTGAGGTTAGCATTATATTACCCTGATGCCCAAACCAGACAAAGACAACACAAAAAATCTACTAGGCCACATTCTTTAACAAATATGGATGCAAAAATCCTCAACAAATACCAGCAAACCAAATCCAGAAACAAGTAAAAACAATTATTTGCATGACCAGAATTGTTTATCATGCATTTATCTCAGAAATGCAAAGTTGGTTTAATATCCAAAAGTTAATTAATGTGATACTCCACATTAACAGAACAAAAAACAAAATTACATAATCATTTCAATAGGTAAAGAAAGAACATTTTACACAATTTGGTACCTTTACATGATTAAAAAAGCACTTAAACTAGGCATGGAAGAGAATTTCCTCAGCCTAATAAAGAGTTTTTATGAAAAACCTACAGCTAACATCCTACCTAATAGTAAAAGATTATATATTTTTTCCTCCCCCCAAAAAGTGGTCTTACTTTGGGAGAAAATAAAAGTCTGCTGTTGTCACTTTATTTCTGCTTTGTACTAGATGTTTTAGCCAGTGTAGTCAACAAAAATAAGGAAGCAAAACTATCTTTATTCATAGACAACATGATCATTTGTATAGAAAATCCAATGGAATTTCCAGAAATTTACTTGAATAAGTGATTTTTTAGTGAGTTTATAAGGTAAGGTCTCAATATACAAAAATCAGCTGTATATCTACATATTAGTAATAAACTAGAATTGAAATTTAGAAAACAAGAGCAAGATGGCGGTCAGGAAGACCATTTGACTGAGCTCTCCTAAATCAACTGGCAAATGGGAGTTAGTCGCTTCATCTGGAGAGACAATTTTGCCTGGAGCTGTGGTTTAGAATGTGCTGTAAGGCGGCAGGGTATTGCGAGTGGTGACAGGGTGGAGATCTGACTCACTAGGCAAGTGTTGTGTGAGCTGTGAGCGGCAGCCATGAAGGTCCAGGTCAAGAGAAAGCCTTGTTGCAGTTTTCATTCTGGGGAGAAATGTGCTGAGTGGATAGCCTGGAAGACTGGGTACACCGAACAATAAATAGCAGCCAGATTTGAGGGCTAGTTGGAGTGGATTTGCCACCGGTTTGGCAGTGGTAGAGAAGGCCATTCTGGGAAGGTCCTGGCATCAAGGGCTCAGTCACTATGGAAAGGTTGTGAGTAAGTTGTGAGGGCGGGTCTCCTACAGGAACATAGGCATCTTAGCTCTGTCTGCTCTGATTGGACCTCCAGTCATGACAGGCTCAGGGACTCCCACACCCCATGGGAACTCTTGTCCAGGACACAGTGAGACCTGCCTCTGAAAGAGTCTGGAGAGAGCTGAGTCCCCAACCTGATGGAGCCTGAATGCTGAGGAAATAATCAGAGGATCACTGTGGACTTTAAGTTGGGGATCAGGTCTATGCCTGGGATCGAGAGAGAGGTTATCAGCTGTGTTGTCCATCCCCTAAAACTACAGCACCACCTGATGTTCCAGCAATATATTACAACACAAATGGACTTCAAAAGTCAGACCCTCTCGTCATATACAGATACATAGTTTTTTCTTTTTGTTGTTGTTCCTTAATTTTTTGTTCCTGAGATCATTTATATATGGTTATTAGAGATTTTCATTATTTTGTATTGATGTGTCTTATTTATTGCTTATTTGTATGGCTGGTTCTTTTCTTTTTTTTTTTTTTTTGAGACGGAGCCTTAAGCTATCCCCCTGGGTAGAGTACCATGGCATCACAGTTCACAGCAACCTCCAACTCCTGGGCTCAAGCGAGTCTCCTGCCTCCGCCTCCCAAGTAGCTGGGACCACAGGCGCCCACCACAACGCCCGGCCATTTTTTTTTGGTTGCAGCCATCATTGTTGCTTGGTGGGCCCGGGCTGGGGATTCAAACCCGCCACCTTAGGTGTATGTGACTGGTGCCTTAGCCGATTGAGCCACAGGCACCGAGCCTAGAAGCCAATTTTCAAAGACATGGATATTTTGAAATGTAAGTTCACAGTCATTACTAACAAACGATTGTTCAGACCTTAGAGTCTATGGATGCTTTGCAACACATCCCTACCTCGGTTCACCTACTTGGATGGCTGTATGTAGTCACAGTCTTGGATTAAAATGTTAAAACCTTGGCTGAGGTTGCTTCAGTCTTCCTCTGCAGCTCAAAGTATTACCCCAAGGTTACTGACAAGATAAGCCAAGAACAAAGACAGGCCTGTGGCTTCTTTAGAGCTATGTTGATTGTTCCTAACACTTTGCCTCTATTTGGGACAGAAGCAAAACAAGCTAAAGGACAAGGGACACCCTTGGAGCTTTCTGGGCTCCTAGGCAGGTGGGTGACAGCAGGGGTCCCGCTTACAGAAGATCTAGATGAAAGCATCCGTGAAGCAGCTCCACCTTGGGATTAAGGGTCCAGCTGGATAAAGCTAGACTAGCAGTCACCCCTCTTAGACCCTCCTCCCAGAAGGACATCCCTCTGGGTGGGGTCCCCTCTGCCATCCTCAGCCATCTCTCCATAGTCTGAGCCTTTTTTTCCACCCATGGCCTCTGACTCACTGCTCCGCCCTCAGCCTGTGCCTGTGGCTATTTACAGGGGTCTGTCTAGACCAGCCATTCTCAACCTGCGGGTTGCAAACCACAGGAACGGTATTAAAGGGATGAGGCATTAGGAAGGTCGAAAACCACTGGTCTAGACTGTGTTTACATGATTAGAACACAAAACTTCTGATTGTATCATTTCCAAACACAATTATCCATATTTATGTATGATATTACCTGCAGCAACACCCCTCAACTGGGAGTCATAAAAAACTATTGAGGGATAGATTTTTTAAAAAGACAGCATTGGGGCCTGGCTTGGTGGCTCACACTTTTGGAGATCAACGTGGGAGAATCGCTTGAGCCCAGGAGTTCAAAAACGCATCTCTACAAAAAAATTATTAAAAATCAGCTGGGTGTGGTGGTGTGCACCTGTAGTCCCAGCTACTTGGAAGGCTGAAGTGGGAGGGTCACTTGAGCCCAGGAGTTGGAGGCTGCAGTGAGCTATGATTGTGCCACTGCACTCAAAGAATAAAAACAAAAAAAGAAGTGATGGGTGGAGTCTTTTACAAAGTGAGGATTGTCACCTACTTTACTTTTCTTTCCCACACCATAGGTTTGTTAGATGAATGAAGGCTCGGCGCCTGTGGCTCAATCGGCTAAGGTGCCAGCCATGTACACCTAAGGTGGCGGGTTCGAATCACCAGCCCGGGCCCGCCAAACAACAATGATGGCTGCAACTAAAAAAATGGCCGGGCGTTGTGGCAGGCGCCTGTGGTCCCAGCTACTTGGGAGGCGGAGGCAGGAGACTCGCTTGAGCCCAGGAGTTGGAGGTTGCTATGAGCTGTGATGCCATGGTACTCTACCCAGGGGGATGGCTTGAGGCTCCGTCTCAAAAAAAAAAAAAGAAAGATGAATGAAATAACAAATATAAGTCTCTTAGTACAATGCCTGGTAGTCAGGCATTTACAATTACTACTGTTGGTGGTGGTGTTCCTGAGAGAGTGCCTGGCACACAGCAACTATCATTGTTGTTACAATATTTATCTATTTTCCATATCTAAGTACAAGGTAGTAGAACCCAATCTGTTCTCTTAACGGGCCCATGGGTTTATCCAGTGATATTGTTCACATCAGTGGGTCATTTGCAAATGCCTGCAAATAACGTGACTGGAGAACAAAGAAATAACAACAAAATCAGGCCAGTAGCGGTGGCTCATGCCTGTAACTGTGGTACTCTGAAACTCGTAGTAGCTCAGGAGTTTGAGACTAACTCGAGCAAGAGCAAGACCCCAGAGCTACTAAAAATAGGAAAATTAGAGGCAGGAGGATCGCTTGAGCACAGAGGTTTGAAGTTGCAGTGAGCCATGATCACACTACTTTTCTCCAGCCCAGGCAACAGCAACACAGGGAGACCATGTTTTTTAAAAGACTAAAAACAAGCCAGACACGGTGACGGTGGCTCACGCCTATAATTCCAGCACTCTGGGAGGCCGAGGCAGGTGGGTGGCCTGAGCATACAAGTTCAAGACCAGCCTGAGTTAGAGTGAGACCCCCCATCTCTAAAAATAGCCAGGTGTTGTGGCGGGCACCTGTAGTCCCAGCTCCTTGGGAAGCTGAGGCAAGAAAATCACTCAAGCCCAGGAGTTTGAGGTTGCTGTGAGCTGTGACACCACAGCCCTCTACCGAGGGTGACAAAGTGAAACTATCTCAAAAAAAAAAAAAAAA
>CAUYQV010147832.1:0-19942 GCA_963574575.1 Galagoides demidoff | reverse complement strand
TGTCATAGATGGCGCAGATCAGTTTAAGAAATGTGCCACCTATGCCTATATTCTTCAGAGTTCTAATTAGAAAAGGATGTTGAATTTTATCAAATGCTTTTTCTGTATCTATTGAGAGGATCATATAGTTTTTGTTTTTGCTTCTGTTGATATGATGAATTACGTTTATGGACTTGTGTATGTTAAACCAGCCTTGCATCCCTGGGATGTAACCTACTTGATTGTGATGTATGACTTTTTTAATGAGAAGCTGTAATCTATTGGCTAGAATTTTATTGAGAATTTTTGCATCTATATTCATTAGTGAAATTGGTCTGAAGTTCACCTTTTTAGTTGCATTTTTTCCTGGTTTTTGTTTCAGGGTGATGTTTGCTTCATAGAACGTGTTAGAAAAGATTCTTTCCTTCTCAGTTTTTTGGAATAGTTCCTATAGTATGGGTATAAACTCTTCTTTGAAGATTTGATGGAATTTTGGTGTGAAGCCATCTAGATCAGAGCATTTTTTTTGTTGGGAGATTTTTTATTTCTTTGATCTCAGTGCTTGAAATTGGTTCAGGAGATCTATTTCTTCTTCATTAAGACTAGGGAGAGAGTGTGATTCCAAGTATTGATCCATTTCCTCCACATTGTCGAATTTCTGGGTGTAGAGTTTCTTGTAGTATTCAGAGATAATCTCTTCTATCTCTGTGGCATCTGTTGTTGTTTCCTCTTTATCATTTCTTATTGAGGTTACTAGAGATATTACTTTTCTGTTTCTAGTTAGTCTGGTCAAAGTTTTATCTATTTTATTAATTTTTTCAAAAAAACGAACTTTTTGTTTTGTTAATTTTCTGAATGTTTCTTTTGTTTTCAGTTTCATTAATCTCTGATTTAATTTTGGTTAACTCTTTTCCTCTGCTGGGTTTGGGATTAGACAGTTCTTCTTTTTCCAATTCCATAAGATGGTTTGTGAGTATGTTGATGTGCTCACTTTCTGTTTTTTGAATTTAGGCATCTAGTGCAACAAATTTTCCTCTCAGGACTGCTTTTGCTGTATCCCATAGGTTTTGGTAACTTGTGTCTTCATTGTTGTTATGTTTGAGGAATTTAACAGTTTCCTCTTTTATCTTTTCCTGAACACAACTATCATTCAGCATAAGGTTGTTTAATTTCCATGTCTTTGTGTGGGGTTGGAATGTGTTCTACCTTTGTAGCCTTGTGGTCTGAGAAAAGACAAGGTATAATTTCTATTTATTTAATTTTGTGGAGGATTCATTTGTATCCTAGGATGTGATCTATTTTGGAATATGTGCTATGGGCCAATGAGAAAAAAGTATATTCTTTTGCTTTGTGATGGTGTGTTCTGTATATGTCTATTAATTCCATTTATTCTAAAGTCACGTTTAAGTCCTTTATATCCTTGTTTAGTTTCTGTTTAGAGGATCTGTATAGTTCTGTCAGAGGGGTGTTAAGGTCCCTGGCTAGTATGGCGCTGCTGAGACCCCTCAAGGTCTGTTTCATAAATCTGGCACCATTTAAGTTAGGTACATAAATATTTAAAATTGAGATGTCTCCTTGTTGTATTGTTCCTTTGACCAGTGTGAAGTGTCTATCTTTGTCATAACTATAGTTGCACTGAATCCACTTATATCTGAGAATAAGATTGCAATCCCTCCTTTCTTATTTCCATTTGCTTGAAATACTGTTTTTCATCCATTAACCCTGAGTTTTGATTTGTCCTTCAAAGCTAGGTGTGTTTCCTGGAGATGGCATATGGATGGCTTGTGCTTTTTTATCCAGTCAGACAGCCTGTGCCTCTTCAGTGGGGAATTAAATCCATTGACATTTATTGAGAATACCAATAAGTATGGTAGAATTTTATTCATCTTGTTATGAGAAAGTCTGTTGTGTAGTTTTATCCTTTGTGCTATGGTGGAAGCTGAGTTTTGACCTCTGGCTTCTAGGTGATTACTTTGGTGGTGGTCCTTTGTGGTGTTCATTGTTGAGAATAGGTCTAAGTGTTTCCTATGGAGTTGGTCTTGTGGCGAATTTCCTCAGTGCTTGCATATCCAAAAAAGATTTGCTTTCTCCATCAATTTTGAAGCTTAGTTTAGCAGGATACAGAATTTAGGGCTGAAAATTATTTTGTTTAAGGATGTCAAAGGTGGATGACCCTGCTCTTCTGGCTTGGAAAGTTTAAGTTGAAAAGTCTGCTGTCATCATAAGGGCTCTGCTCTGGCCCTGTAGGTCAGGTGGCACTTATCTAGTTGCTTGCAGAATTTTCTCATTTGTCTTGACTTTGGACAGGTTTCTTACAATGTGTCTTGGAGAAGCACTGTTAGAGTTGAGGTGACCCACAGTTTAATATCCATCTGAAGGGAGTGTTTTGGACTCTTTAATAAAACTTGGGAAAGTTTTCATTTATGATACTTTCCAGTAGGGCTTCTATACTTTTGGGACAATCTTCTTCCCCTTCAAGGATTTCTATTATTCATATGTTTGAACACTACATGGAGTCTTGTACTTCTCTAAGTGCCTGCTCTGCTTTTTCTCTCTTCGGCCTCTGTAACTACCTGGGTTAACTCAAACATTTATCTTCTAGCTCTGATATTCTTTCTTTTCTGTGGTCTAATCTATTTTTGATACTTTCTACTGCATCTTTACATTCTCTGATTGTCTCCTTCATTTCCTTAAGCTCCTCCATATCCTTTCTATATTCTACATATCTCTTATCTGACTTTTGGTTCTGTCTTTCCATTTTTTCATCCATTCTCTTTATTGTTTTAATCATTCATATATCGTATTCTCTTTCTGTCAAATCCATTAGTCCTTTATAGGAGGAGTCTTCTATAAAAAAAGTGCTTTATGGTCCCTTGGAGGAGTTGCTGTAGTTAGATTTTCATGGTACCTGAATTTTTCTATTGGTTTTTCCTCATGTGTGCTTTCTTCTTGTTCACCTCCTTGTGCTCCTTTTTCCTTCTCACTGCCTCCTTTGCTTCAGATTACCTTGTCTCAGAGTTTAGGCGATGAAGAGGCCTCTTGGTATGATACCAAAAGGAAAAGAAAGGTAAAGAGCAAGTAGGGAGAAACAAGAGGAAAAGAAAGAAAAGAGTCTGGGCACAGTGGCTCCCATCTGTAATCCCAAAACTCTGGGAGGCTGAGGCATAGGAATATATTGTGTTGTAGTACATTGTCAGGACACCAAGTGGAGCTGTAGTTTTGGGGGATGGATAACACAGCTGGTAACCTCTTTCTAGTTCCCAGGCATAGACCTGTTTCCCAACTTAATTGTCCATGGTGATTGACTGATTAATTCCTAAGCATTCAGGCCCTGCTGGGTTGGGATCTCAAAGCTCTCCAGTTTTATCCTTTGTGCTATGGTGGAGGCAGGTCTCACTGTGCTCCCAGACAATAGTTCCCATAGGGTGCAGGAGTCCTTGAGCCTGTCAGGATTGGAGGTCTGATCACAACAGGTGGAACTAAGAAGGCTGTGTCCCTGTAGGAGGCCCACCCTCAGGACCTTCCCATAATGGCTGCCCCTTGACTGCCAAGACCTCCCAGTATGGCCATCTCTATCACCACCAAATCAGTAGCAAATCAGCTCCAACAAGCCCTCAAATCTGGCTGCTGTGTACTGTTCAGGTGTGTTCACTCTTCCAGGCTTTTCACTCAACACGCAGCTTCCCTAGAGAACCAAACACTGCAAAAAGACTTCCTCTCATCCTGGACCTGTGCAGTGGAGCTGGTCACTCCTGCTGGTGTACAAACTTGCCTAGTGTGTCAGAACTCTGCCACTCGGGTTCATGCACTACATCCAGCACCTCACCACCTTGCTATGTACCCTAAGCCACAGCTCCAGGCAAGACCTGTGTGCCAAACACAGCTTGGTTTTCTCCCATTCCTCAGTTGTACTAGGAGAGTTTGGCCAAATGAAGGCTCTTTCTGGTCTGTCATCTTGCTCTGCACCCCCACTGTCAGTTCTATTAACAAAATATTTCTCAAATTTATTTATTTCTCTCTATCTCTAATGCCAGAACACCTTAGTCATAGCCAGCATTGTCTTTCTTCTAGACTACCACAGTTTCATCCTGGACTTCCTAATTCTTTTTCTGCCATATTCCAATCAATTATCCACAGCATTTAAGAAATGTAACTTGAATCGTGCCAGACTTTCTCTAAGTTTCCATTACTGTTAAATTATAAAACTCCTAACATAATCTAAAAGACTGTACCAGAAATAGCCACTGCACATTTCTCTAATCACATATTTTTTCAGTTCTCTCCTCATTGCTAAGCCATAGTTAGCCTGGAATCCTTTCTCTCCCCTTTCCTGTTTTTCTGCCTTCAAATGTATTGTTTTCTCTGCCTATAATGTGCTTTGCTCTAGGTTCTGCTACACACATGATCCTTTTAAAATTTTACTTCCTCAGAGAGGCCTTTCCTGGCCATCCTCAATTTAAATTAGGTACTGATACTCTCTTTCTCATCCCCCCAAGATTTCTAGATATAAGTTAATATGTGTGTTAAAATGTGAACTTTGCATGGTGGGACTTCAAACTCACACAGCCTCTTTGGAAAGAAATATGGCGAATCCTCAAAGAACTCAGATTAGACCTCCCATTTGCCCTGCAATCCCACTACTAGATGTCTACCCAAAAGAAAAAAATCATTTTATCATAAAGACATTTGCACTAGATTGTTTATCACAGCTCAATTTACAATTGCCAAATTGTGGAAACAACCTAAATGTCCATCAACTCAGGAATGGTTTAACAAATTGTGGTATATGTATACCATGGAATACTATTCAGTCATAAAACAGATGGAGACTTTATATTTTTTGTATTAGCCTAGATGGAGTTGAAACATATTCATCTTAGTAAAATATCACAAGAATGGAAAAGCAAATATCCAATGTACTTAATACTAATAAGAAGCTAATAGATGATCTAATTCACACTCATATAGAAGTAAAACTCAATTGGGGGGGGTAGGGAGGAGGAGGGGATTGCTTGCTCCTACTTAATGGGCACAATATAGAGGTGTATGGGACACCTTTTGGCTGTAGGACACAACTGTAAGATGGACTCTACCTAACAAATTCAAATATTGTGACCTGATTGATTGTACCCTCACATTAACTTAAAAAAAAAAAAAAGTGAACTGGCAGATGGTTTTTTCGCAAGGATACTGTTGTGCCCGAAATTCTCCCAAATAGCCCAATAGCCCCCAGCAAGCTATCTGAGGCAGACTCTGATGTAAAAAGCAAGAGGTGAGCTTTATTTAGCAGGCCCGGGTAGCCGGGCCTGAACTCTTTGGTAGACACACCAAGGAAGAGCCTTGAACCCAGGGTCCAGCAAGTTTTTATGGGGTACAGAAAGCAAGAAGGGTGAAGGAGGGTGGGATACATTTTTGATTGGTAGTTGAGGGTATGGGGAAGTATGGGTGATTGGTGGTCAGAGTACGGGAGGCTCTTGATTGGCACAGGGCATGAGGGGTGGGAGTTTGGGGTGGTATGAGGCAAGAGGGTTGTGGGGTGCAGTTCTGATTGGTTGATTAGGATGCTTGATTTTGGGGAAAGGCCTGAGTTTAGGGGAAGCAGATCTAAGATGGCAGTGGGGAGGTAGGAAAGGGGAAGTTCTATAGTCTAACAACAAAATGGCACTGAAAGCTGAAAATCTGGGTCTCACAATCTGCTGCTTATTTGTGTTGACATTGACACAAATATTTTTGTCTCTAATATTCTCTACAGTTAGAAATACGTGCATTCTGTATTTTGTGTTTATGAAATAGTTTTGAAAAGCTTGAGATTAAGTGAAATTTATATGCTTTTAACAATAGTTTTGGGGAGACAAATTTAAGCTTTATCTTTGGGTTAGTCTACGGTTGACACATTGATGTACATATTTTCTTTATGCTGTAGATGTTCCCCCCCCTTAGAAATAAAATCACTTTCAGCAGTTAGATAATATTTAGTCAAAAGTACAATGATTTCAAAATTACCTTCAACCTTCAGAAATGGCTGGAATTGGCTGAAACGTGGCCTCCTAACCTCAGATTGCTGGCTCATCTTAGCAGAAGCTATTATAAAACATTTACATGCTTTTATTTGGTGTTTAGACACTGTTTTTCATCAGTAACAGAATAAGTGGAGAGCCTATTTTTCTTTAGTGCATGTTTGAACTGGTGGGTCTTGGCGTGTGAACCCCAAGCTGGTTTGAAAGCCAACTGGAAAAACTACGCTGAAAATAAATAACTCAACGCCAGTTTAAAACATAGTGTCCGAGAATGTCTGGAGAAGGCTTTCATTAACTCAGGCCAAGTAGTAAGACCTAGAAAATGCAGCGCTCTTCTGGCCTCTTTGCAAGGTTTTTATTGATTCCAGCCAAGGTGCATATGTGAAAGGTGGGGTGGAAGGATCTTAATTCCCCAGGAAGACGGGAGAGGGAGGCGGAGGAGGAGCAGGAGAGGGGGGAGGCTGGCAAGCTGAACAGCTGTGACAGCATATTTAGACAGGGGGAGGGAGAAGCTAGTTCTGTCCCTACGGGGGAAGTAGAGGAGGTTTCCTAAGCTGTCTACATAGTGAGGAGTTTCGTCCCTCCCACCTGCTGCCTCTCAGCATGCCGAGGCCCAGTCCAGCCTGTCCCGGCTCCATCCTCCACGTTTTCATGAGCGCCCAGGAATTGCTCATCTGTGGGCTTTCCCCTGGGTACCCCAGGATTGAGGCGGGGTGCCCTGTTGAGAAGTCAACCTCGCTACCTCCCAAACACGCTGATATTAAGGCTGGTTAGTTGTTGCTTCTTCCAGGTGACTTCGTAGACACACCTTGCGTCTCCAGGTGTGAGTCATTCGGGGAGGAGGCCACTTCTCTCTTCCCATTCTCGATGCTGCAGGGCCCTGAATAGCAGCAGCCTCCAGGCACTATGCATTCAGTGTTGGATAAGTGGAATAAACAGGGGCAGCTAATTTTTTTAAGGTTAACTCTTACATAAGAGTTGATTTGCATTGCCCCAAGTGAAACCAGCAGGGTATTTTATATATGAAGCAAGCCTTAGGTATAAATGATATGGAAGCTCTGGACCGGTTTCTATACCTCTTAATATACATTATCACATTTGAAATTCAGTACAGTAGCCCAATAATTTCATTTTAAAAAGACCTAGATAAACTGATAGGTCTACTCTAATGTCTGAATAAGATAAAAGTGATTTTGCAGAGGAGAGAGGCAGTTAAGAATCTGGTACAACTTCTGTTGAAAATTGGGAAGAATGAATTCTTCATAGAATTTCATAAAATATTTCAGTGTTCTTATAAGGAAACTTTGAAAAGTCACAAATCATTTGGAACCCTTGGCTTGTAGAGACAGAAAAATTGGTCCACATTTTTATTTGTTCTGGATGTTCCCTTTTGTACCTAAAATGGATATCTTGCTAACGCACAGTGAGCAAGGTCTTCAGAGGATCATCTTAAAGCCAGAAACAGCTCCTGAGAAGACCCAGCGCGTTGCTGGGTGATGTGGTCACACGGCCTCTGATGAGAGCTGCAGACCTGGCGTCAGGCCCCAGTCTGCCTCTTCACAGCTGGGTGACCTCTCTGAGCTGCAGCTTTTTCATCTGAAAAATAAGGGCAATTTGTCTTATCCTCGTTTTGATTAAATGAAACGGGTCTGGGAATCCGTTCGAGCTGGTTGGTCCGTGTGTCCGAGTGGGTCCTGGTGCCCTCAGAGGGAAACATGAGCCTCGTAAGGCGACAGGGTTTGCTGACCCTCCTCCGACATCGAGCCCACCTCTGTGAAGAACCTTTCCCATTCATCCTCAGGGGAAGAAAACCCTGTGTGTGGGGGGGCAGCCTGGTGCCTCTCTTTCTCTTTCTTAAATGTTGGGAGTGTTTCAACTCTGGAACCAGCTACAGCAGAGTGTCATTTTTAAGGGAAAGCCACATAAGATAACTCCCTGTTGTAACTCATTCAAGAGACTTAATGAAGTAGGGAACAAAACTGGGTTGTTTTGTAACTGCTGGGACACAAATGGTGTTTCTTTGGATATTATCAAGGAGGTGTGTAATTGTCTCAGCTGAAAATGTAGACATGAGACCCACAGTCTCAAAGCTGCCACCCAAATCAACAGTGACGCTGCTGGTGTTGAGAACACCAGATTCCTCCCTGGGGCACAGAGGTGGGGCGGGCCTGGAGCGGGCGCAGCAAGGCAGAGGAGGAGGGCCACACCAAATGTCTCGTCTCGGGTCCCAGACACGGTCAGGGCCAGTTAGAGATGCTCACACAGTTGGCATGACCTGTAAAGACACGGTATGTAGCATTGCTGCTGCCGGCACAGGGGATATGGCCTAGTGCTGTCTGCAGCCCCTGCTTATCCCTGAAGAGCCTGACAGTGGTCTCCCCCCACCTTCCTCACTCCCAGCCCTGGAGTGCTGGGAGCTCCTTGTCCTGGGCTGCTGTGGGAGCCTGGGCTTCAGAGCAGCTCCTGGCTTAGTCCTGGGGCTACTTGACAGCCTGAGGTTCTCAAATAGCTTTCTGCACCTCTTCTGATCTCCAGACCAATGTTTTTTTTTTTTGGTTGGTTGGTTGGTTTTGTGTTTTATTTGTTTTGGGTGAGCAGACAGACAGCATTCTGATACTGGGCTAGCTGAATGGCAGGTCAACTGGGAAGGCTCAGTGCTGTAAAAATGCCTGTTCTTTACGGGTACTTTAACTTCTTGACCCAGTCGATCCAGGTTGCTACAGCAGAGTCATCAGGAACAGCTCTGCCTCTACCAGTTCTGGAGGCTAGAAGTGTGAGACCCAGGAGACACGTCCAGGGCTGGTCCAAGACCAGGGAGACACACGTCCAGGGCTGGTCCGAGACCAGGGAGACACACGTCCAGGGCTGGTCCGAGACCCGGGAGACACACGTCCAGGGCTCGTCCAAGACCAGGGAGACACATGTCCAGTGTGGGAAGGCTTTCCAGCTTTGGACAGCTGTTTCCTTTTCGTGTCCTCCCAGGGCAGAGAGCAGAGAAACAGCCTGTGTCTGCTGTAAGGTGCTGACCCCATTCATGAGAACCACATCCCATGGCCCAATTACCTTCTAAGGGCCCCGCCTCCTGACACAGGAATTACAGTGGGGAGTTGGGAGCACACAGACTGTCACTGCCACCACAGTGCAGCAGGGCATGCTTTGGTATCATTTTTATAGGTGACATGCTAATGGCCAGGGCTTGCTGATGACCTGTGCTGCTGGGCATTCTGGTAGAGGCTCTGTTCATGTTATCTTTAATCTCCCATCCAATGCTGTGAGGGGTCCGTTATCCCCACCGTACAGTGAAGAATCTGAACTTCGCAGTGTTGAATGCCTGGTTGTGTAGCTGGTCATGGTGGAGGCAAACCCAGGTGTGTGTGATTCGTCTGCACACTTCCTTCCTTCAGGACTGTCAGATCTTTCCCATTCAGGAAACCAGTATTGTGGATTGAAGGTGTGAGGATGTCACTAGGCTCCACGGTGCCACAAAGATGGATCGTGATGGTGTCCCAGGCTGATGGTGCTTCCCGCAGGAGAGATGGCACATGAGCCACGGGGACGGCTCATAGATGAAGACAGTGAGCGTGTCACCGGGGGTGACAGCAAAGTCCTCAAAGAGTCGGAGGGAAGAAAGAGGGCTTTAGCACAGGGCTGAGGACTCACAGGGTGCTGCAGGGATGGTGAGAGCAGCTCTCAAATAGCTGTTAGGTGTGAGCAGGTAGATGGGCTCTGGCCGTGTGGGGTAGAGGGGTAGCTGTCAGGTGTGAGCAGGTAGATGGGCTCTGGCTGTGTGGGGTAGAGGGGTAGCTGTCAGGGGTGAGCAGGTAGATGGGCTCTGGCCGTGTGGGGTAGAGGGGTAGCTGTCAGGGGTGAGCAGGCAGGACAGAGAGCTGCGCTCAGAGCAGCTGCCAAGGGCATCCACCAAAAGACTCAGGCAATAAGGTGGGACATGTCAACACCGTCCTTTAAAGATGTACGGTGCTATGGTCACAGAGGCCCCAGGTGGGGGATAGCAGGCCTATCATTTCACAAGTAGCACTGGCTCAGGGTTGCTGCACCCCTGCTCCCCTCCCACTCCTTCCCTGGGCCCGGTGGCCCAGAGGTCCTTCTCCTTGTGTCTGCCCCCTGACCTAGGGCCTCATGTAGCTCCCCCAGCTCCCCTGCCACCTCTCCCCTGGGCCCGCTGGCCCAGAGGTCCCTCTCCTTGTGTCTGCCCCGCCCCTGACTCAGGGCCTCCACACACCTGCAGGGCTGACCTCTGCATGCCTGTGCCCCGGCCTCAGCCTCCCCTCCCTCCACACCCTAGAAAGGAGAATTGGGCTCACTCTGAATGAAGCAGTTTCTGTGGACCAAGTTAATTCAAAGACATGAATAGCCAAAATAAAAAAGGTGGTTTATCTTCTCCTCGGCTGGTCTGCAGTTACATTAAATATGACTGGTTTTAAGAACTTAGGTTCGTAGCAAATTCCATGTACCAAGTTGGCTGGTTTTCTTCCCAGTAAACATCAGTTGGAGATTCCCTTGAAAATTGCTTATATAACGCTGCTAATTTACAAGAACATGATATTCCTGTGCTCTGCCAGTGAGCCTCGATGTTGCCAACATTTATGTAATAACCGTAGTCAGGATGACTCAGAACAGACATGGTCCTCGGTCCCTTGAGATCTGTTGCTTGGTATGTCTCAACTCTTTAGGCAAAAGAAGGCCAAGGTGACCGTGACACCATAGGGGTAGTCTCCATTCTCAGCATTGGCCTGGGGACTAGGGAGGATGCCCCTGGACGCGCCCCCTTTTCGGTCTGGAAGGAAAGTCTTCTTGTTCATGTTCTGTCTCATTTAAAGGACCAGGCTGTTTTCAGGTGTGCTGGTTTATAATACACTGGGTATTGTTATTGTTTTTATCGATTTATTTATTCATTTTAACAGTAGGTCCTAGCCACAAATTGTATATATGCTGAGCTTGGTTTTTAAACCTTGTGTTTTGCTGAGACATTCAAAACATAGGCACCAGCACAACCAGTCCTCAGGTCTCTGTATGATAACGATGTCACTGTCACTCCTATTGCTTCTGATTGGGGAAAGAGAAATGCCCCTGGGGAAGCTGCCCTCAGAAAACGTGTGCTCAGGCTGTGGGGCAGGGAGGTCAGTCAAGAGGCCCGCCTGGCACCGCTGCCCTGAGCCCGCCAGCCACAGTTCTGTTTCTCTGCAAACATGTTTCCAGACTGCTCCAGAATATGTTAATGGAAGTGTTTTACACTTGAAAAATTTCCACCACAAACCCTTATTTTCATGTAATTGCAAAATTTTGTGGAGGGCAGATGTGTGGTTTGGACGTCAGTCCCAGAAGCTGGCATGCTGGTGTACTAACAGGTGGAAACTGCACCATGATATCCTCATGATCTGAGCAGGGACACTGGCTTCCCTTAAACCCTCTTCAACTACCAGTAGTCATCCAGAAAACAGTTAAGGTTTCCTGTCAGCCAGAGGGAATACCAGTCATGAAAATACCAAGTCAAGGTTAAAACAAACCCCAGTGTCTTGGACTTTTGAGGATGTCACTAAGTTCTTACCTGATGAACCCTCAGTGATTTACACCTTAGAAACTTCACACATACGATTGTTTTGCTGAATGCTTTATATATGGCATTCACTCCCCTCGCACAAGACAATTGCAATGTAAGCAAGACCTTCTAGCTGTGTATTTTAAGGTATTAAAGAAAACTTTTTCTAATCAACCAATATAGCAAATAATCATTTAGGATCTCTGTAAGGCTCTGTATGTGGCCCCGTACTGGGGAGAGGACACAGCTGGAGGCCAGTCCCTTCCCGAAAGGAGCTTCATATTTACTTGGCCAGAGACCCGGCAACCGTGGGTGGAGGCCAGTTGCCTGTTACAGATGGTGGATGCTGCCTCATTCGTTCCAGATGCAGGAAAAGTGCGTGGGGCCCTGTCCACGAGGGCTGTGGGCAGTGGGTCTAACCTGCCCAGAATGATTGTTCTAGAACTCTCAGGAAAGAGTATCTGCAGTGCAGGGTGGGGCTGAGGGCACAGTAGGAGATGGAGGCCTGGCGAGGGGCATTGTCGTGGAAAGAAGATGCTCCTGCCAGAAAACAGGCAGGGAAGGAAACATCAGTACCTGTCTCTCCTCCTCCTCAGCCATCTCCTGCCAGTGCCTCCAGTTGGCCAAGCTAATGCCAAGATTTGAAGACATGCAGGAGACGGTTTGTGGAGGTCGGGGTTGGCCTCCTGGGGACGCAGGCCAGAGTGGAGTGTGGTGTGAATCACGGGGAGCTGAGAGGGAGGACAGGGCCTACCCAGTCCAGGAGCTGCTAATTAAAGCATTTCAGAAGGAAGGGAAAGGTTCCCACAAATAGACGAGGTGGCCTTGGATCCAGTGGGACTGGAGACCCGCCCAGTGCTGCACATCCAAACACCCGTCCCTGCATCCCAAAGCAGCCTTCCAGCGCACCCTGGAGCTTTCCATCCTTGAGCCCTGGGCGGGACTTGCTGAACTGATGTGTCCAGATGACAGGTGTATAGTCAGATGTCCTGTAGATAGTGGCACTCACACTGTAGGGTTTGTAAATGTCACCTGCACATTGCGAGGAATGAAGATTCTCCAGCCCGATGCCCAGGGACTCCAGTTTGGTGGGTCCAGACACCTGTATTTGACATACACACCCAGGGGATCCCAAGGTGGTTTCCGGAGCATCATTTTGAGAAATATGTAGATGTATTCCAAACACCCTTTTTTTGAATTAGTTAATTAGTTTTCTCCCTCTGTCCTAGGGACTAGATAATTTATTTTTTGTCCCAAAACTTTCAGATTATGCAAATGAGTTCTATCTGAGGCCATCATTAAGTTCTGGCTTGGCCCGTTTCTCTTCAGACAATACACTAATTACCTTGACCTTTCCTTGGAAGCCCAGTTTTCCAATGAAATAATCATGGTTTGCTTTCCTTGAAGCTTCTTCCAAGTCCTCTCAGCTGTTACACACCGTCTGCAGTAAAGCCAATGCTCCTGGTTTATCCCTTCACACATGCTGGTCTGGCCAGTGTATGAGATCAGCAGGTTTTTTTTTTTTTTTTTAACAATCTTTCTTATAAAAATATAAAGGTGTGCCTAAGCTTTTTAAACTGCAATATTTAAAACATTGCATCATAAAATAATGACTTAGACTGGATGGATAAAGCTGGAGTGAAACATCAGGAATCTGAATTCAGTTTAATACGTCAACTTGCCCATCTCATTCCCACCTGCAACTTCTAAATGATGCACATTTGTTACTTAAAGTGCAGGTTGCGTTTTCATAGTTTCAGAGAGAAATTATTTGAACGTGGACTATGTAACTACCTACTGTAGAAAGGTCACCATAAATCTACATTTCCTATTTTAATTTTTTTAACACTGCAGAGTCATAGTTCTGCACACAGACGCAGAACCCCGGAGGCTGCTGGCCTGTTTGGGGGATTGATTTCACCAGCCAGATGGGCAGCTCCAGCTGGTTCTTCCCTTGCCCCCACCTGGCCGCTGTCCGAGGTGCTGTGATCCGCTTCCCGGGCTCCCGTCAGCCTGAGCCTCCTCCAGCCCCTCCTGTAAGTCTCCACCTCACATGGCTGCTCTTTTGCATCTTTTGTTCTGCGCTGCTCCCCTGAGCTGCGGTGGGGTGTCATTTAGATCGTCAGCATTCTCTAATCAAGATGCTCTGCTCTTCTGATGGGCAGAGTGACTATCCCCTGCATGGCTGAGCTGATGGCTCTCTGATGTTCCAGACTCTTCCACATTTGTGATCAACCCGTGCCATGGTTGGAAATGTCTGGTTCTTGCTATAGCTGTTGTGTCCATGGCTGCTCCACAGGGTAGAGAATTTTGTTTAAATTTCTGATTGCTGTGTGTTAATCATGCCTGAGAGAGGGAGGAACAGGGCCATGGAAAGAGAAACAGGGACAAAGAGAGGGAGGGGCAGAGGAAGACAGAGAGAGAGGGATGTGGAGAGAGGTTACACCAACCCGACGGCATGCTGCCATGGCTCTGTCACAGCCTGTGCCGGGCCAGCCCTCTGCCGCCAACCTCACCAACGGGGATTGGCCTCCTCAGTGCCATCTCCACGACGCTGGACCATGCAGAACCCTGGGCTGTGCTCTGGCCCACGCAGAGCCCTGGGTTCTGGTCTGGCCCACTCCTAGACCTCAGGTTCATCGTTGTCTCTGTTGTCTTTTTGGCACCTTTATAAAGAGTTAAGAGCCCCTGATGATGAAGATTTTAGTAAATAAGCCAGTAACACAGAAATGGGATGTTCATCCAGCGTGCTCCAGGGATGATCACTGACGGGCATGTGTCAGTTGCTAAATGTTCTTTAAAACTTGTTCCTGCCGTCTTCAAGTCGTTTGTCGTCCTCCTGAATATGGAAATGCAGCGATTAGAAAGCTGTTTCGCCGTCCTGAGATACACGCACCATTGATTTTGTAATTTGTTGCTACCTTCTCCTTATAGTAAATGGTCCATGATACATAAAAGAAATTGATGTCAGAGCTTTTCCCAGTGAATAAATATTAGGAAGAAAATGCGCTGAGACGGGAGGATGGAGCCGTGTAACGGGAGCCCCGCGCTCAGGCTAGGGGCGCTGGTTTTCTCGCAGTAACTTTTACACTTGCCGTGTGAGGGTTTAGGTTTCGGTCGCACCTCGGCAGCTGCTGGACACAGATTAAGGCGCAGTGGGACAGGTCCCCAGTCCTGGCCTTCACACACTTTTTCTGACGTTTTAAACAAACTGAATAATTAACCGGGTCTGACTTCTAGAAGTTATTAAAGGTGGCTGACAGCAGCCTTCGCTGGCTTCCCATTGTGTTTTAGTTGAAAGACGAAACATCTGACTCTGCCAGGCTGGGGCCAGATCCACCTGTGCCCGTCCCCCAGCGGCGTCTCAGGACACGTCACCCCTCGGTCGGTGTCTGGACACACCGTGCTCCGGGCTCAGGCTGCCTTTGCTGTGTGTCCCCTGCATGGCCAGAATGCCGATGGCCCTGCCCCCCTGAAGATGCCCACACCCTGAGCCCCAGAACCGGTGACTGTGTCAGATTTTCCAGCAGAGGGAGTTGAGGTTGCAGATGGAATTAAGGCATGACGGTGGCTGGTCAGTTGTCTCCCTGTGACCAGCCATCTCTGAGCTGTAGGTTTTCCTGTTAGACTGACCTGTGTGACAGGGCTGACAGAGACCAGTCGGGTCTGACGTGGATCAACTGAACACATTCCATCGAGGCCAGCTACAGTTTAAAAGCGCTGTGGCTTTCTTTTCTGTACCTAAAATAGAGACAACCTTGGGAACGGCCCATCCTCTTCAAGATGCACAAACATCCTGCGATGCCAACTGTCTCGCTGGCGCTCACGGCAGCTCTACTGAGCTTCCTCCAGCCACGGGGGAGGCTGCACCATACGCTGCTCTGTGGAGACAGCTGGATTCCTAGGGATCTGTTACGGTAGCTGCAAAACTTCACTCAAAGTCTCCCTGGAAAAAGAACTGTGCCTGCTGATGGAATAAACAGTCTTTCCCAAGAAACTTTATCCAATTCACAAATGAGTTACTTTGTAATTATAAACCAAGGGAGCAGTTAAACCTTTCCCTGGGTGTATAAGTGTCAGCTTGCGTAGAACACGTGTCAGCTGTGAGCAGGGAATGTTTCCTTGGAAACAGAGCAAGGGCCAGACCCTCACTCTGGGCTGAGTGTCTTCTGTATTCAACATTTTTGTTTTTAAGCTTCAGAAATGAACTCAAATTAGTTTAAGCAAAATGAGCAATAAAATATTTCATAAAGTAGCGGGAGCATATTATTAAATTCAAAAGAAAAATTCATCCAGGCCTCAGGAGGAAAATTAAGTCAAGAAGTGGAAAAGCAGTGAGGGTGTGTTCTCTCCCTCTGGGCTTCTGCCTCGGAGTTTCTCAGCCTCTCGGTTCCTTCTCCTGTTCTGTAAACCTGCTCTGTCTCCTGCACGTTCCGTGCACCATACAGAAACACTCACTGAACTCGCCCGTCTTCGTTCTCCTGGTTCATGACAGCAGCCGAGAATAAATTGGAATATTTTAATCCCACACCTACAGTGTGGCACAGACTTCTGGCCCAGGGTAAGCCAGTTAATTACCTGTGGCTGAGGAGGCGAGGAGGGGGCACACAGGTAGAAATGTGGCTTCTGTGACCCAGGGGTACAGGGGAGGGCAGCTGAGATGGCTCTGACTCCTCAGTGTGTCCATTCGGTGCTGGAACGTTCTACTGGGGTGGCAAGGCCTTTTGAAAAAATGAGCTCAAATTCTTTTAGTCCCTGCCATTAAATTGCTGGTGGTCCTTGCCTTTGAGACTAGTTCGTTAGTTGCTTAATATTTATGGATTGCCTACAGGGAGTTTTGACAGTGGGAAGTGATGTGTTGGGTTTGCCAAAAAGCTGCCCGGGACGGGAAATTTGTCTCAAAATTGCCTGTGGGTTTCAGAGTCTATGCACAGAAGGCCATCATCTAAAGATGCTTTTAAGACATTGTTACCCTACACAGCTCTGAGAAGGAAACACATGCTCAGCTTGAAATTCTGTAGCTCACGTCAGGGGCCTCTTATCACTGATGGGGCTTCTCTGCGGCATGACGGGCTGTGAAATTTCTTTTGACTAGGAGTAAGCCACAATACCTTTGCTTTGCGGAACATTGTATCTTTGAAACATTGTATCAAAATAGCCAAGTTAGACTGACCTCTGAAGGTAAGAATAACTTACATCTGCAATTAATTTTATAAAATAATCTATCAGATACAGTCAATTAAAGTGAAGAGCTAGAAATAGTTTGAGCTCTGGTGTTTCAGTTTACAGGTAAAATTAACCAAGAAGAAATTTTAACAAAGAGATATTAATACTGTAAATAATTTACCTATTGGTTTGTTTTCCTAGGAGGATGGATAGGGCAGGAGCTCATTCTCCAAACACGGGTTTGTGGTAGCACTGGCAGAGGGCAGACCGCTGCCGTGGGGACGCCACGGGGTGGGACTTGATGGCGTCACTCCCTGGGGCAGACGTGTAATGCCATGCTATGTCAATAGCCGACTCCGGAAATTTCCAAATGCATATGAGAAGAGGAGAGTGGGTCCCAGACAAGTCCACAAGGCACGTGCAGGATGTGCAGTGGACAGCCCTGAGGGACCTTGGGAAGTGGGACGTGCATTGTGAACACACAGGAGTGTGGCACCTAGTATCCAGGGCAGGGGCACCCAAGGGTTCATGTCTGACAGTCCTGGGCAATAGCAACTTTTTTTCTCTCACTAAGATGAAGATTCATAATTGACAGGCAGTCCTCAAAAGCTGGGCTAGGTAACCAAAATTAACTTTGAATTAACTAAGTCAACAGAAGTGTTTTTGGAGAGGACTGTGCCCTCCAGCACTACCCCCATTCCCGGGACTCAGGCTGCTTTTGTCTTTCCAAACTGGCTGCTCCCAGAGCTGTTTCAGAAGGGCTGAGGCACCTGTGACCCACACTGCCTCAGACCTGTGGTCTCTACCCGGGGTTATAATGGATCAGTATCTTGTACTCATATTCCTCATCTGCCCCTCACACTTGCAACCAGTGAAAGCAAACCCCTAAAATACAAAATCCAAATGACAGTCCTGGGGAGGGGCATCTCAGGGAGTGGAAATCTCCCTGGCCAGGTTTCCACACACATCATCAGACAGAAGTTTAGGCTCTGCCCACTCAAGACCAGCTTGTGTTTTCACTTCCAGCCCAAATTCTGAAGCCCAGCTAAGTGCAGATCAATATGTATCATCAGGAATTATTTAAAACTATTGAACACCTCCTGAACACAGGCCTAGTAGATCTTAGAAAAGGCTTCTTTCCATCTGGGGAGCTGGGCGCAGTCTTGTTGACCTCATAGACCTCTGCGAGGTGCCTGATAGGGATTGATTGGCTTAAAGATGGATTATTGTGAGAAAAATAATCTAAGTCTCTTCCTGCTTCCCTGGCGAGAGGGCCATCTGGTTGACCCCTCTGCCTTTAGCTAAAGGAAATAAAATGCAAAATTGCCAGCTGTCCCCATCATGGCCAGCCAGGCGGGACCTCTGTGGTGCCTGCAGCCCCTGCTGTCCCCCTGCACCTGGTGGTCCCTGTGGGGCCCCCCCCCGCCCGTCCCCCCTGCAGTGGTGCGTCTTCAGGAGGAGGCTCAGGTTAGTTCTCTCCCCTCTCTCCTGCTATGTGGCGCTCCTCTGTGCCTCTCACTAGACTCACCTTTCAAAAAATAAGCAAGGCATGCAGTGTATCCCCAGAACACTCAAGGGGGTCACCTGCTTTGAGGGCTCAACAGTAATTGAAACTCTTAGAGCTTAGAACACAAGGAAGCATTGGCGTATCAGGCAGGATTGTGCTCGCCCTGGCCGCTCGGCCTCTATTGGGGAGTCAGCCTGCTGCTGAGTGGTTTTGCTTATTATATCTCAAATACTGAGACAGTATTCAGTGGTGATAGTAAAGCAATACCCCATGTTTCTGTAATTTCTGTAAATTATACATTTATAATTATGGGTTCTACTGCATTGGCATCTCATCCTTGTAACACCGAGGCTACTGGTTCTCTTTGTCTCCCACCCTTTTCACCCTGCAGCCCTAATTTCTCTAAGTTTTAAAGTCACCCCCTCCCTCAGTGTCCCTTGCCTTTAGGCGTGAAGCTGGAGAAGGAAAGTGTTCAGAGATCTGGAGCTCGGGCCAGGATGCGACGGCTCAGCTTTCAGCATAGTGGGGGGGGAGAGGGCAGGAACTGAGTCCCCGCCTGGGGCCCGGGTCCCATCGGCTGTCGCTGGGATGGAGAATAAAGCAGCGGGTAATGGCCCCAGCCTTGAATCCATCCACAGGAGACAGCGGGGTGTCTTTCTCTTCCATTTCATGTGTACATTTGGCACATACAATATCAAGCTGTTACCCCAAATTCCTAAGGTGACAGCATCCTGCAACAATGTACTTTGTATCTGAGTAACCAGCAGTCTCCAGGAGAAGTGTGGCTTCCCTGTTTGTTTTCCTTTCGCCTGAGTTAAAAATAAGTATGAACAGCAGTGATGTCACGAGGGACAGGGACTGCCAACTATACGTGTCACTTTGCATTACATCCTGCAGGCTCCGTTCCTGCTTATGGCCTCGCTGTGTGACGGGGCTTGTATTAACCCTTTGCTTTCTGCGATCAAAATGATCACCTTTCAGCCAGACCTGCCAGCAGACACAAGTTACCTCGTACACAGGCATCTGCCTATTCATTCGTCCACTGGTCACACAGTCCCTGTGCGCTGCTACAGTGTCAGTTTTGTACCAGGCGTTGGAACCTTGAACGTAGCAAGATAATTGTGTCCTTAAGCAGTTTGCAATCTGGTAACACACAAGGATTAAATCCATAATTTAATGATGTCTCACTGTTGCAGAAAGCACTTGTAGAGTATATGGATTGTGTCCAGGTAAAAGAATAATGGCTAAGAGGTCAGGCAACACTTCCTAAAATGGCACAGGTGACATTTTAATGGATAAGAATGAAAAGAGATTTGCCTGGCAGAATGAAGGGGAAGGAATCCCAGGGACCAGGAAAGTGTGGCGGTGGTGAGGACAGAGAGCGCAGATGGGGCTGACGTGCTCAGGAACAATGAGGAGTGAGCGGAGTGTGGGGAAGAACTGAGAGATGGGGAGCACAGAGTTGCTGTGTGACGTGTACATGAGGCTTTTCCCTGGAGAGTGGGGGGCTCAGGCCTTGGGGAGCCCTGGAACTGCAGGGGGACGTGTGAGTGCCAGCAGCAGTCTGCGTTGCCTGCCCGGGAGAGCACTGTGGACCAGCTTCTCTTATAACGCCCCCAATTCAAATACTTCTCACCACCTCCACCGAATGCACCCAGGACAGGTCTCCATCACTCCACTTGCTCATCCCGCTATCCCCTCCTGGCTTCCCTAGTC
>CAUYQV010147831.1:0-59105 GCA_963574575.1 Galagoides demidoff | reverse complement strand
AGTCTCCTGCCTCAGCCTCCCAAGTAGCTGGGACCACAGGTGCCTGCCACAATGCCCAGCTATTTTTTTGGTTGCAGCCGTCATTGTTGTTTTGGTGGGCCTGGGCTGGATTCGAACCTGCCACCTTAGGTGTATGTGGCTGGCTCCTTAGCCACTTGAGCCACAGGCACCGAGCAGACATTTTTTTCTTATCTGTGGTGTAGAATATCACAAAAAGTATGCACGGACTTTTTCTGCTAAGCAGCTTTTGTCAATGTTTGAGCATTTAATATGTGGCCCAACAACTCTTCTACCAATGAGTGGCGGCAGAAAAGAAAAAAGATTGGACCCCTCTGGTAGATGCTTGTCAAAGGCAGCCAGCTATGACAGGATAGGTCTGAGACACAAAATAAAAAGGAATGTGCCACAAGATACACAGGTAATGGGCTAGAAAATGTGTCTCTTCAGTTGAGAAAAATCAGGAAAGGCTTTATGACAGAGAGATAGTATTTGATCTAGACCTTGAATTCTAAGAGTGGGTAATTGAATGAGCTAAAAATTAACGTAGAAAAATACATTATTTTTAATGAAAAACACTAATGTAGGAAAAAAATTAATGTAGGCAAATGCTAATAATAGTAAATAATTCCAAGGGTTTCCATACTTGTAGTACCCTTGAATTTTTGTATTAAATGTTATACTGGTAAGTGGACTAGAGAATTTAACTGGAACTCACCTGTAAAAGCAGAGAAGGCTGGATACAGTGGCTCACACCTATAATCCTAGTACTTTTAGAGGTTGACATTAGGAGGATCACTTGAGGCCAGGTACTTGAGACCAGCTTGGACAAAATAGTGAGACTCCACTATTGCAAAACAATAGATAAATCAGCTGGGTGTAGTGATGGGTGCTTGTAGTTTGGCTATTTGGAAAGCTGAGGTGGAAGGATCATTTGAGGCCAGGAATTTGGGCTTGCCACAAGCTGGGGTGAAACCACTGCACTCTTGCCCAGGGAATAGTTTAAGACCCTATCTCAAAAAAAAAAAAAAAAACAATGAGGACATGTTCTTAAAACTATTAACCACATTTTCCATATCAGAGCTTGATTCTAATATTTGTTATAGTGGTGTGGCAGTCCAATGTCTTCCGGTCATTGTCTCTGTCACTGGTATACTCTTGGGACAGATTTCCTTACTTCAGTTTTTATCATGCACTGTATCAGTCAGAGTCTGGACAAAAAACAAATGGGGCAGTCCAAATAAGATGATTTGAAGAGAATTAGCAATAGTTTCATAATGATTTTTATGAAGCTGTGGGTGCAGTGCAAAGTAACCACTAGGGAAAATGCAGGAACTTGAAGATTTGACAATGGTTGTATATGTTCCGAGCACTTTTGAGGAAAGAATGGTTTGAAAAATCATTAAAATATGTTTCTGATTTATATTGAATCTTTTGGATTGTCACATAGGGTCACTGACTGAGCAGCAGCCAAGACATTACTCAGAAATAAAAACAAAGCAGAAGGAATCATACTACCAGACATCAGACTATACTATAAATCGAAAGTGATCAAAATAGCATGGTACTGGCACAAAAACAGAGAGGTAGATGTATGGAACAGAATAGAGAACCAAGAGATGAACCCAACTACTTACTGTTATTTGATCTTTGACAAGCCAATTGAAACTATCGAGTGGGGAAAAGATTCCCTATATAACAAATGGTGCCCAGGCAAACTGGCTGGCGACCTGCAGAAGACTGAAACTGGATCCACACCTTTCACCATTAACGAAGATAGACTCTCACTGGATTAAAGATTTAAACTTCAGACACAAAACCATAAAAATACTAGAAGTGTAGGGAAAACACTTGAAGAAATCGGCCTGGCGAAAATTTTATGAGGAGAACCCCGGGCAATTGAAGCAACATCAAAAATACACTACTGAGACCTCATCAAACTAAAAAGCTTCTGCACAGCCAAGAACACAGTAAGTAAAGCAAGCAGACAGCCATCAGAATGGGAGAAGATATTTGCTGGGTATGTTTCTGACAAAGGTTTAATAACCAGAATCCACAGACAACTCAAATGTATTAGCAAAAAAGAGAATGAGTGATCCCCTCTCAGGGTGGGCAAGGGACTTGAAGACAAACTTCTCTGAAGATAGGCACATGGCCTACAGATATATGAAAAAATGCTCACCATCCTTAATCATCAGAGAAATGCAAATTAAAACCACTTTGGGATATCATCTAACACCAGTAAGATTAGCCCATATCACAAAATCACAGATGCTGGCATGGTTGTAGAGAAAAGGGAACACTTTTATACTGCTGGTGGGATTGCAAACTAATACATTCCTTTTGGAAAGACATCTTGAGAATACTTAGAGAACTAAAAATAGACCTGCCATTTGATCCTATAATTCCCTTACTAGGTATATACCCAGAAGACCAAAAATCACACCACAACAAAGATGTTTGTACCAGAATGTTTATTGCAGCCCAATTCATAATTGCTAGGTCATGGAAGAAGCCCAAGTGCCCATTGACCCACAAATGGATGAATAAATTGTGGTATATGTATACCATGAAATATTATGCAGCCCTAAAGAAGGATGGAGACTTTGCCTCCTTCATGTTTACATGGATGGAGCTGGAAAATATCTTCTTAGCAAAGTATCCCAAGAATGGGAAAAAAAGTATCCAATGTACTCAGCCCTACTATAAAACTAACTTATAGTTTTCATAGGAAAGCTATAACCCAATTATAGCCTCAGAATACAGGAGGAGGGGAAGGGAGGGGGGAGGATGGGTGGAGGGAGGGTGATTGGCGGGATCACATCTATGGTTCATCTTTTAAGGGTATATGTGAATCTTTCTAAATGAAGAATATAAATGTCTTAACACAATAACTAAGAAAATGACATGAAGGCTATGTTAACCAGTTTGATGAAAATATTTCAAATTGTATATAAAAACAGCACACTGTACCCTATGACAGTATCAATGTACACAGCTATGATCTAATAAAAAAAAAAAAGACTGAGCATCACTGATTTAGTCTATAATGATGACTTACAGATGGTCTTCTTTTACCAGAGTTTTACAATATGATCTTATTATCCCTGTTAATTCAGTATGACAAGAGTTTTCTTCAAAAATCAATCATAAGCCAATTAATTGTCTAGTCACTCAATTGACTCATTGAATAAATTCAAATTACTACATGAGGCTGGGCACCCAGAATGCTGCCAATTTCCCCATACTGTCAATCCATGTCAACTACGCCTGGATCAAGCAGTTATAATTTACATGAGTAGCCTACACTCTACCTTAAAATTGCTAAGAAGGCAAGGTATATACATGTATAATACTGGTCCATAAAGCAACAAGTAAATGTCATTGTCATTATTAAAAATTATGTTAAAATGTTGTTTTTTGGAAAACTCAGCTGCAAACAAATCCTATAAAAGGCTTTGTTGATGAGAGTTGGACTTTTCCTCCCTTGCTTGGCACTGTCCTTGGCACACTTTATCACTGTTAAATGAGGCTCCGTATATAAGAAAAAGCAGCATAGAAAGGAGTTAGGAACTAAACTCTGAAACCAGAATGTTTGAATTTGAATCTGACCCCACCACTTTACAGCTGTGCAATTTTTGCCAAGTCATTTTTCTGATTCGGTAAAGCTGAAATAATAATGCCCACCTCACAGGGTTATTAAGAGAATTGCCTGAGTTAACACAAATAAAAGCCCTTAGAACATGGCCCAGCCCATAACAAGGGTTATCTGTGTGAGCCATTATTAGCAGCTGTGCAACCTGCAGTGAATTATGTGCTCGGAAAGGTCTTTTTCTCTGACAGGACTTTGGTCTCCATAATGTATCAGTTTATCAGTTAGGGTTTAGTTAACATGCAAAGGTCATTTATACAGCTAATTCTTGGCTTTAGAAAGTATATGGAAAAAAATCAATAAATGCACAATTAAAAAGAAAAGGAATTAGAGTTTTCATATTTACATCGCCATCTCTCCTGGGAGCCTTCTTGATAGATACTCATTGATACTGCAATCAATGAAGGGAAGGATATGAAGATCACACCTCCCAAGAAACAGGCATCAAATGGGGAGAAAGTTCATGTGAGTTCTACAGGATATAAAATAATAGTTAATTTCTAAGCAATTATCTCATTGCATGAGGGTGATTCAGAAATCGCCTTGGTTATAACAAGTTGAAGGTTTCCTCTTTGATAGGAGACAAATTCTCACCCCATCTGCATTCATGTGGTTGATATTGTTTTTACCTAATGAGATATAGACTATCTCCTAAACACTGCCGCCTTAGAGACATGCTTCACTCAGCATGAAGGTTTGAGACATCAAGGATACCTTAAGCATCCTCGGATTCTAACAACTTGTCAGACAAATTAGCACCTTCTCAACCAAGGGTAAAATTAAGTTTCACATTTCTCCCTGGTGGGGGAAAAGAATGGAGGGGAAAATCACTCTGGTTTAATACTTCCCTTTGTTAAGAAAAATACGGAGAGCTTTACCAACTCTCCATGGCTCTCCCTGACCTCCTGATTTTTAATTCATTGGTTTTAAATGATCCTTGACAGTCAAAATCATTTTGTCAACTTCTCTCTGCTTACCATAGAAGACACTGTGGCTTTTATTAGCCAAGCCTATTTCTCTTTTTATCATTTAACAAGCTAGTCTTACAGGAAAATGAACATTTTACTAATAAAGGATGAAAAAATGGATAATAAATTATAAATCAGGTTACACCTTAAAATGTTATAGCCAACTTTTTTAAATGTTTTAGGCATTTTAAAAATTGAATTGAGTCCCACTTATGAGCTGAGTTAACCACTTCCAAGAAGTATAAGGATTGGTTGGTGCCTGTGGCTCAAAGGAGTAGGACACTGGCCCCAGCCCCATATACCTGAGGTGGTGGGTTCAAACCTGGCCCCAGCCAAAAACTGCAAAAAAAAAAAAAAAAAAAAAAAAAGAAGTACGAGGATTATACTAACAATTTTTAAATCTCTCTATGGAAGCTTGGGGGGGAAATGCTACCTTTTTAAAATTTACTATGTTCATCTGCATCTGTGTGGTTTCTTTCCTTTTGCTACAAGTACCTTCTCATTTTCTGTGGTAAAATGAAATACATGAAAAATGCTTTGCAAAGAGTTCAGGGGGGTATTTTCATTATAGTAAAACCTTATCTTTACATTTCTAGAGCTAAATATTATAGAAACCCCAGGCTCTAGAAAAATTGCAAAAATTCTTCCCCGCACCCCCCACACACAAAAAAATCAATTTTGTGGCTAATTATGCACTAAACATTCAGCAATCTGTGGACAGTTTATTAAAGAAAAACAAAGCTGCTGTGAACAGGGAAAACATGACAGGGTCCTGTCTCTCTTAGCACTCTGTTCTGCAGGAAAAAGGACGCACTGTCACCCAAAGCCCGTGTCTATTCCTATGAATATACTTTTTTCAATGGAATCCCAAACCAGCAAAGCCCAGAGGAGAATGGACAAAATGCAATAGAGACAGGAAGTGATGAGAGAAGAAAAATCACACAGAATTAGAGAGCTAGAAAAAAGGAGAGATCGTTTACTCATCCCGTTGCCTCATTTTTCAGAAAATAGACATCTAGAGCGACTTAGTAGCTTTCCTGAGTCACTTTGTTCCCCTGACTCCCAGAACAATGTCTTTTCATTTGTCAACAATGATAACTGCTTCTGGGATTGACAGCAATGAGTAGGACAGCAGTAGTTGCAGTAAAACAGTACACGCACATCGTGGGGGATGTCCCAAGCCGCAGACCACAGCCACCCTACCAGAAAAACAACCAGCATCAACAGCCCTGTTGAGGGAGGGGGAGGCAGGGTGAAGGGCTGCTGAGCTGCCTGCAGCCTCTGGACCATCCACGAACTACTTTAAGGACAAGGACTACTTACAACTACTCCATTACCCAGAACATTAATTGGTCTTTCCTAAGATTTTTGCTACCTTTCTGCTCTCTGAGTTCTCTCATTGATTCATCCTAGGAACGCTGGTGTTCTTCAGAAAATAAAATACAGTATTAGGAAAGATCACCTGAAAGATGTGATTTCACACTGATACTAGAAATGCTTGACATTATTATATTCTTAAAAAGGCATTTTAAACATGGAGGGAAAAGATGGTAATTGTTTTTAGTTTTTAATTCATATGAAACCAACATTTACTGAATGCCTACTCTATGCCAGAAACTGTGTAAAACTAAGGGTTTTCATTTAGAATATTTTATTTCATCTTCACCATAACACTCTGAGTCAGAGTCTTATTATTACTCAGAAGGGGAAACCAAGGTCTAGTGAAGTACATTAGTACTCAAAAGTCATACACATGGCAAGTTAGTGAGCTGGGATTTCCCCCCACCCCCACCCCCAAGTTTTCCAATGATCAGTCCAAAGTTTCTCCATGATGTTATACAAAGGAGCCACATGGAACAGACAAGAGTGTATTAACTGAGGAATAAGATCGTTCTGGATCCAAATCTCAGTCTGAAGCTCATTAACCACTTTACCTCTCTGCGCTCCTGTGTCTGCTTTGTAAAACAGGGAAAATAAAACCAGACTTAAAGAGTTGTTGTAAGAATTATATGACTCTAATAGTATAACTTAAGGCAACTAATACTTGTAAAATATGTGGCATGTAAATTTGGGGCCATTTTGCTCATTATACTTTAAAATCCCAGCACTCAAGACAGCATTTAGTACATAGTCTGTGCTCAACGAGTATTTGTGAAACAAATGAAAATGGAATCACTCGGCATCTAGCAAAAGGTCAGTAAAGGACAGCTATGGTTATGCAGAGGACAGAGAAAACTTGCTCTGATGGCATGCATGCCAAATTATCCTTCCCTCATAATAAAGAATTTAGGGACTTGAAAATAAGCCCTTTCCTCACAACAGTCTTGAAATGGTAATAAATTCTCATTCTCAACACTTAAAAGGTGGAAGGGGCACAGAAGAATGTGTCCGAGGACAGTCAGGGGGAAGCTATTTTGTTAACAATATAACTAACTATATTGTTATTCTAGAGAGCATTTGAAATGGTGCAAATTAACAAGAGAAAATTTATAGCACAAACAAAGATGATTTCTAGACACTGGAAAGAGCAACCAGGACAAAGTAGCTTAACCAATCAATTCACTAAATCATTTAACAGAAAGGTAGTCGTGTATTACTGACCAACACACTCCTCATTCATCTAATCATTCAGTCACCAGCAATACTGATTAATCTAGACCAGGGGTCCTCAAACTTTTTAAACAGGGGGCTAGTTCACTGTCCCTCGGACCATTGGAGGGCCGGACTGTGGGCCCCGGGACAAGTTGGCTGCTAAGCAGGACAGGCAGCGGCGGCAAAAACACCCAGCAGGCCGGATAAATGTCCTAGGCGGGCTGCATGTGGCCTGCGGGCCGTAGTTTGAGGACGCCTGATCTAGACCAACCCTACTTTACCAGATACTGACATAACCTGAGAGTACAATGAAGAGCACACTTTTTTAAATTACCCAGTAATCCAGTGACAGAGATAAGGACTCAATAGCACCTCACCCAGCAAGGTAAGAAAGTCACATTACACTAAAGTGAGTCACTTTCCAAGGGAACAAACTAGGGGCTGGCATGCTGGCAAAGAAATAGAATTAAGAGAGAGGTTAGCCTGTGCATACATCTGCAAATAAACCCAAGGCTAAAAGCTGACATTGGAAGTTTTATTGGACAGAGATGAGCTTAGCCAGCTACACAAGGGCTATACACGAACAGCTGAATGCCACACAACTAAGTTTAGATTTTACCTTACAGAGATTCAGACAGATGACAGGAGTTACTGTAATGACTAATCCAGGTCAAAGCTTTTAGCACTACCCCACTTGGGAAGAAATGCATAAATGGTTGTAATGAGGATTTTTTACCCCTTTCTTCATCTCTTTTCTTCCATCAGCTGTGTAGAGGCAGTAATTTTTCTTGGATCTTTCCTTTTTTTCTTAGTCATTGTTTTCCTTCCAAAATATCATTTCTTCTCTGAACTAGTTTTATAGGTATTTTTCACCAGTTTCCATTCCTCGATCCACTTAAACTCATACTAACACTACCACCAGATTGATCTTTTAAATCATCAATTATAATTGCAGGTCACTAACATAAATCCTGACATTCAGGTCAATTTCCCATCACATCGTGATATTTCGGCTCATATAATGAACTTTCGCTATTTCTCTTTGCCAACACTGCCTTCCTCAAATCTTCTGCTTTAGTTTTTAAAGTCTTGCTGCTATTGTTTATCTTTTCTACCTTGACTTATTCCCTTCCCATCTCTCGAAACACCTCCCTTGTATTCTAATACTGCCTTCTCTTGAAGGCTCAGGTCAAGTTCACAATTGAAATCCACACTGGTTCTTTTCTATACTCCTGCATCATACCATGATGACTAACTTTATGTGTTAACTTGACCGGACCACAGGGTGCCTGCACATTTGGTCTAACATTATTTTGGGTGGAGCTGTGAGGGCATGTGGGGGTGACCTTAACATTTGAATTGGTAGGCTGAGTAAAGCAGATTGCCCTACCTAGCTTCAGGGAGCCTTAGCCAACCAGTCGAAGGCCCTAATGGGACAAGAAGGTAAGAGGGAATTTCTCCTGCCTAACTGCTTGAGCTGGGACTTTGCCCTTTTCTGGCCTGTGAAGTTGGATTAAAGCAATTGCCGTTCTCAGATCTTGAGCTTGCCAACTTTCAGACTGGAACTGACACCATCAGCCCTCCTGAACATCCAGTTTGCTGACACAGATTTTGAATATTTTTACCCTCCATAATCATGTGAGCCAATTCCTTATAATAAAAGTATATAACCACACATACACACACACACACACACACACACGCACACACACCCTGTTTGTTCTGCTTCACTGGAAAACTCTGACTAATACATACACCTCCAATAAGTGAGACTCGGGGAAAAAAAAAAACGTGCCTGGAAAAATTCTGATCTTTTTACTTTGCTACCTGGAAGAAGTACAACAAACAGTTACAGGCACACCTCAGAGAGATTGCAGTTTCAGTAGTTTCAGTTCCAAAGAACTGCAATAAAGTGATTATCATAATAAAGCATGCACACAAAGGTTTTGACTTTTCCGTGTATATAAAATTGTGGTTATGTTATATACATATTGTTATTAAGTGTGCAATAGCATTACATCTAAAGAAATCTTTAAAACCATGTACGCACCTTATTTAAAAAATATTTTATTGCTAAAAAACACAGTGATCAGCCGACCCTTCAGAGGGTTGTGCCCCTTTAGTTGGTGGAGGGTCTTGTCTTGGTGCTGATGTCTGCTAACAGACCATGGAGGTGGTTGCTGAAGGCTGAAGTGGCTGTAGCAAGTTCTTAAAATGAGATGGCTATGAAATTTGCTGCATCAGTTGACTCTTTCACAAAAGGCTGCTCCATAGCATGCAATTCTGTTTGATTGCATTTTACTCACAGGACAAGTTCTTTCAAAACTGGAGTCAATCCTCATATACTTTGCCGCTGCTCCATCATCTAAGCTTATGACCTCTTCTAAATCCTTTGTTGTCCCTTCACCAGGTGTAGATTCCTTCTCAGGAAACCACTTTCTTTGTTCATCCACAGGAAGCAACTCCTCACCCACTCAGGTTTGATCCTGAGAGTCACATCTTCAGGCCCCACCTCTAATTCTAGTTTTCTGGCTATTTCCGCATCTGTATTTCCTTCCTCCATGAAGTCATCCATGAGAGTTGGCATCAACTTCTTCCCAAATTCCTATTCACATTGATATTCTGACCTATGTTCTTAATGGAATCCAGAGCGGGAATCCTCTCCAGGAGGTTTTCAATTTTCTTAACCCAGATCCATCAGCGGAATCACTGTCTTTGACAGGGATAGCCTTACAAAATGTATTTCTTAAATCATAATACTTCAAAGTCAAAATTAGACCTTGATTTATGAGCTGAAGAATGGATGTTGTGTTTGCAGTCATGAAAACCACATTAATCTCCTAGTACATCTCCCTTACAGCTTTTTGGTGACCAAGTACATTGTCAATGAGCAGTGATGTTTTAAAAGAAATTCTTTTCCCTGATCAGTACATCTCAATGGTGGACATAAAATATTCAGTAAACCATCCTGTAAATGTGCACGTCCTGGATGTGCTATCATCCAGGCTCTGCTCTTCCATTTGTAGAGCACATAGTACATTTAACATAATTCTTAAGGGCACTAAAATTTTTCGAATGGCACATGAGTGTTTTGTTATACAGTCACAAGCTTTGAATCAGGCTGTCCTTTGAAGCTTTGAAGGCAGGCATTGACATCTCTCTAGCTATGAAAGTCCTCGAAGGCATCTTCTTCCAATAGAAGGCTATTTTATCTACATTGAAAATCTATTGTTCAGGGCAGCCACCTTTTTAGCTAGATCTGGATCCCTTGCTGTAGCTTCTCCATCAGCACCTGCTGCTTCACCTTGCATTTCAATGTTATGGAGATGGCTTCTTTTCTTAAACCTCATGCAACAGCCTCCACTTGCTTCACACTTTTCTTCTGGAGCTTCTCACCTCTCTCCACCTTCACAGAATTGAAGAATGTTAGGGCCTTTCTCTGGATGAGGCTTTGGCTTAAGGAAATGTTGTGTCTGGTTTGATCTTCTATCCAGACCACTCAAACTTTCTCCGTACCAGCAATCAGGCTGTTTTAGTTTCTTATCGTGTGTGTGCACTGGAGTGGTACTTTTAGTTTATGTTAAAATACATCTGTATTGACATCTTGGCTGGCTGTTGGACACAAAAGTCCTATTTGGGGGCCTATTTTGGCTTTTGACACGCCTTCTTCCCTAAGCTTAATCATTTCTAGTTTGTGATATGAAATGAGAGACCTGGGACTCTTCCTTTCACTTGAACACATAGAGGCCACTGTAGGATGATTGTTTGGCCTAATTTTATTATTGTTGTGTCTCAGGGAATAGGGAGGCCCAAGAAGAGAGAGAGGTGGAGGAATGGCCAGTCAGTCTAACAGTCAGAACACGCACATTAATTGATTAATTTTACCATCTTATGTGGGCATGGTTTGTGGCCCCCCAAAAAACAATTACAATTATAACATCAAGAACACTGATGACAGATCAGCATAACAAATATAATAGCAATATTAATAATAAAAGTTTGAAATCCTGTGAGAATTACTAAAATGCAAAATGGAGACACAAAGTTAACTTATGCTGTTGGAAAAATAGTACCACTCAACTTGCTTGATATAGGGTTATAAGCCTCCAAATTGTAAAAATCCCCAAATTTGTGAAGCATGTTAAAACAAAGCACAATAAAACCAGGTATGCCAGTATTAGAAATGATAATCAACAGGCTTGGACATTTTTACTGAGTCTTATACTTATGATCATTATGCTCAAAATTCCTAATTGTAGAAAATAAAAAGTACAACAAACATAAAAAGTCATTATCAAACAACTAAATGTAAGATCTAATCCTAGACTTGACTGGAGACATGGAAAAGTATGCAAGCATCATATTTAACTAAGAGCTGAAGATTGATAGAATGAGGCATACCTGCCCAAATAAATTTGCCCTGCCCAGGCAGGGTTAGGCCCATGGCCCAACCAGGAAGTGTCAGACTCATGTCCCTCCCAGGAAATAGAACAACACCAATCCTGGCAGCCCTAACCCTTTCAATCCCCGCCCACCACAGCCCACTGTGGCTTTCTCCCTAGTCAGGAATCTCACCCCACCTGCACTCCAGGTGGAAGAAAAGCCACTTTAATTGCTTGAATTGGATCCCTGACTTCCGTTTTTCTCACATCTCAGGATGGTTTTATCCTTGGGTCCGGAACCTTTCAAAGATGAGTACGTAGAATTAAACCAGGGTGAATTCCCTGATTTTGATCATTGTGCGAGGCGCAGGGAAGATGTTCACATTTGGAAAAGCCTGGTGAAGGATGTGTGGGGACTCTTTGTCTCATTTTTGCAACATTCTCGACATTCTTGTAAGTCTAAAATTATTTCAAATTTCAAAATGACAAATTCAAAATTTTTTAAAATTGAATCACAGGCAAAGCCACGGGTATTTTAAGTAATCACATTAGACATTTTCTAACTTAGACAACTCTCTCCAGAGCTGCTCGCCTCAACTTAGCTAACCTCTGCTGAATAAATTCATTATGAGTTTGTTTTTTTTTTTTTCCCTAATTGACCACATCCTACTTTCTGAGTCTCCAGTGTTCAAGTTGAGTCCATCTGCAATCCCATGAACTGGAAGAGGAAACCTGTTTAAAGTCAGCAGGGATCCTGCTGGAACTGGCAGTCAGGAAGGTGCCACGTATGGGGAAACGGAGAAGCCCACCCTTTCTGTGGGCACATCCTCAGCATTTGCAAACAAAAACCCACAGCCGGTGTGAAAATTCCCAAGGAATTTCAGAATGTCACTCTTGATAGGAATCTAAATTAGGAGAGCCGTATCAGAAACATATGGGTAGTCTCTTCGTCTGTCGCCCTCCTCGGGTACCAGCGCTTTTTAGCACTCCTGTTTCAGACTAGAAAATTCATACCAAACACCAGGGTGTTCATCTTCTCTGGATTTCAGATAACAGAGTTAGTCTCCCTAAATAACAAGCCGTTCTGTCAATTACGTTCTACAAACCAATAAACAGCTAGGATTTTTGCACATCCTTTTCACATGTATTTTTACATGTTGTAGAAGGAAATAAATCAATAATGGCATGAGAGAACTTCTTGAGCTGCTCCTGCCACCACCATCCCCTGTTTTAGTGTATGTGCTGCCCAAGCGACCGCACCCTCCTCTGTTTGAAGAAGGCAGTAGGTTTTATTTCATGGCTCCTGTAGCACTGACCACATCACAGCCCATCTGTCCACTGTCTGATCCTAACATTAGCCAGAAACTCTTGGAAAATGTTGCATCTAATAAGGAACAACAGAGAGGTAGCTTGTTAACTAGATAAAGAAATACAATCTCTTACACTGTGGGTCCACACATGCGCTATTTTTGACACAAGCAATACTGCAAATTTCAATCCAGTGACAGAGTGGGCCAGCTAATGGTCAGTCGTAGAAAAATAAAGCATGGAGAGGAGTCTTCTAAGTAAAACCTTAGCAGGCTTAGCGCCTGTGGCGCAAGTGACTAAGGTGCCAGCCACATACACCTAAGGTGGCGGGTTCAAATCCAGCCTGAGCCTGTCAAACAACAATGACGGCTGCAACCAAAAAATAGCCGGGCGTTGTGGCAGGCACCTGTGGTCTCAGGTACCTGGGAGGCTGAGGCAGGAGACTCGCTTGAGCCCAGGAGTTGAAGGTTGCTGTGAGCTGTGATGCCACAGCACTCTACCCAGGGGGACAGCTTGAGGCTCTGTCTCAAAAAAAAAAAAAAATACCTTAGCAAAAGTCATTTATCCTAGGGTCATCTGGTTCTTTTTTTTTTTTTTTTTTTTAAGAGACAGGGTCTCACTCTTGTTCAGGCTGGTCTCGACCAAGTGGGCTCAGGCATCCACCTGCCTCCGTTTCCCAAGTGCTAGGATTACAGGTGTGAGCCACTGCCCCCAGTGGGTCATCTGTCCTATTATGTGTCCTATTATGAATTAAATGTGTTGGATAGGGTTTGGGAAGATTATGTTTTGAGAAAGAAAAGGTAAAAAAAAAATAAAATACAAAGGTGCATTGTTTGAAAAAGACTGCAAAATGCTAAAGGTGTCACAATGCTTCCTGGTTCTCACTTAGGCGTGGATATTAGTGAGGGCAAGAGCTGTGAAACCTTTGCACACAGAGCTTTATTTGTCTGTACTCAGATGATGAGGACAGCCCCACACAAATCATAAAATAAGAGAATTTGTTTCTGATGGCCCTGTCTTGCCCTTTCTGCTCCAGGTTTCCCAGAATGGCACCTTCTTGCCATACTACAAGAGACCTGTGCTTTTCTATTTCCACAGAGCCTGGCCCCTGCCTACTCCAGAAGGATCTGATACCTGTGTTCACTTCCCTGTGCTATCAATTTATACGAAGATATTAACTCTTCCAGGTACGTTACGACTTTTAATTCTGTGAAGTGAAATCTTTGTTTTCTTTGCAAAGGAGTCCAATATTTAGAGAGAATAGCTCTGCCGAGAAAGCAGGCATATTTTTCTGACTCCAGAAAGCAAAGAAGACACATTTTGCTTCTTTTAGGGAACTGGAGGAGCTGAATCACAAAGTGAATCTCCCTAAATCCTTTTCTGAAGCAAACCTTAACCCTCACCCTCTTGGCACCATATCCTCTAGCTCCCTTTCTCATCTTAATCCATCTCTCCCTGGATTTTTTTCTTCCCCTGCTTCAGAGATTGCGTGCTGTAACTTCCCATTTTCACCTTCTTTTTTTTTTTTTTTGAGACAGAGTTTCATTATGTCGCACTCGGTAAAGTGCTACGGCGTCACAGCTCACAGCAACAAGAGTTTAAGCAAACTCTTGGGCTTAAACAATTCTCACGCCTCAGCCAGCAAGTAGCTGGGACTACAAACACTCACCACAATGCCCAGCTATTTTGTTGTTGTTGTTGTTGTTATTGTTGCTTAGCAGGCCCCGGCCGGGTTCACACCTGCCAGCCCTAACCACTGAGCAACGAGCACCTCGCCTTCACCTTCCTATATTATCACACAGATTTTCCTCTAGCACCCAGAAAATTTATAGATAGAGGTGTAGAGAAAAAGAGAGATTGAGATCTGCTCAAAATTTCACATTTGGGGCAGAGGATTTCAGGAGAAAATTTGTAAGATGGAGTCAGACAAGTTCCCATGTCAAATTGTAAAAAAGTGCTTGAGGTCAAAGTAGCCCCTGTTGTAAAAGAGTAATTTAAAATTTTTATTAAAAATATAGAGAGACATACATATGTATGTATGTATACATATATATACACATATAACTGAGTGGTAGTAATGTTAAAAATGAGGATAAATAGAACAAGTTATTTGGAAAACTTTATTGATTATGAAAAAAGCTACATAATGAGAATGTGAATGTATAAAATTTCTTTTTAAATTTCTGATTTATATGAGGGTACATATGATTAGGATACATCGTTTGTGTTTGTAAGGTAAAGTCCCAGTTGTAGCTGAGTCCTTCACCTCTGAGGTGTGCCATATGCTCCTAATACCCATTAGGTGAGAATTTCTCCAACCCCCTTCCTTTCTTCCCCTTTCTTGAATTTGTTTTTCTCTCATGTGGGCCTATAGTTGTTAATCTACTAGTTTCAACTTAGTATTAAGTACATGGGATGTGGGATGCTTGCTTTTCCATTCTTGAAATACTTTACCAAGGAGAATGTTCCCCACATCCATCCAGGTAAATACAAAAGATGCAAAGTCTCCATCTTTTTTATAGATGGATAGTGTTCCACTATATTCATATACCACAGTTTATTAATCCATTCATGGGTTGATGGGCATTTGGGTTGTTTCCAGCTTTTCTTAATTATGAATTGAGCTGCTATAAACTTTTGTGTGTAAATTTCCTTAGTTAAAGTAATTATTTTTCTTTTGGGTAGATACCTAGTAATGGGATTGTGGGATCAAATGGAAGGTCTTCTTTTAGCTCTTTGAGAATTATTGATACTCCTTCCCAAAAAGTTATTAGTTTGCAATCCCACCAACAGTGCACAAGTGCTACACCCACGCCAACATCTGCAGCTTTGGGACCTTATGATGTGGGCTATTCTCAGTGGGATTAGGTGATATCTCAAGGTGGTTTTGATTTGCATTTCTCTGGTTATTAGGGATGATGAGAATTCTTTCATGTGTTTCTTGGCCATTCGTCTGTCCTCTTGGTAAAAGATTTTCTTCCTATCTCTCATCCAGTGACTAAGGGGATTGTTTTTTCTTGTTGATTTGCTTGAGTTCTCTGTAGATTCTGGTTACTAGCCCTTTGTCATATCAAAACATGTGATTACCTTTCCCCATTCAGATTTGTTTTGTTTGTTGTGACCTTAGCTGTGCAGAAGCTTTTTAACTTGATCAGGTCCCATTTACTTATTTTTGTTATTATTGCAATTGCAAGAAGAATCTTCTTCATAAATTCTTTCCCCAGGTCAATATCATTAAACATTTGTCCCACACTTTCTTCTAGAGTATATCATTTCATGTCTTAGATTTAAATCTTTTATCCAGCATGAGTTAATTTTTGTAAGTGGTGAGAGTTTGGGGGGCCAAGAGTTTTAGTCTCTTATATTTGGCTAACCAGTTCTCAGCACCATTTATTAAAGAGAGATTCTTTCCCCCAGTGTAGGCTCTTATTTGGTTCATGAAGATCAGATGGCAATATGAGGTTGGTTTCATATCCCATTTCTCTATTCTGTTCCATAGATCTATATCTCTATTTTTATGCCAATACCATGCTGTTTTGATCACTATAGATTTGTAGCATAATCTGAAGTCTGGTAACATGATGCTTCCAGATTTGCTTTTATTTTGTAGAACTGTGTTAACTATTAAGAGTTTTTTCTGGTTCCATACAAAACAAAAGTTTGTTTTTTCAGGTTCCTCAAGTGTTTTAATGGGGATTGTGTTAAATCCGTACATCACTTTGGGTAGAATAGACATTTTAACAATGTTGATCTTCCTAGCCCTGAGCTTGGTATGTTCTTCTACTGGTTGACATGTTTGCTATTTCTTTTTTTACGTCCTTTGTTGAGTATATGTCAAGGTATTTCATTTTCTTCGAAGCTACTGTTAAGAGTATTGTTTCTTTGATTTGATTATCAACTTGACTGTTTTTGGCATATATGAGGGCTACTGATTTGTGGACATTGATTTTTATATTCTAAGATGTTCCTGTGTTTCTTGATCACTTCCAGTAGTTTTTTGGTGGAGTCCTTTGGATTTTCTAAGTATAAGATCATGTCTTCTGCAAAAAGTGAAAGTTTGACCTCCTCTGTCCCCAGGTGGATCCCTTTGATATTCTTCTCTTACATGATTACATTAGACTCAATCCACAAAGGAGTAGCAGAATGAGGAATCTCTCAGTTACCTTTTTCACCACTGTTATAGCATCAGCACACCTACTTAAATAACATTCAGTCTATCCACTAATCATATAAATAATAACCACACAGTGAGAAAATACTAACTCTGAAGGTAAATCTATAAAATCAATATGGAGTGCCCAAAAAAGATAGTCTGAGCATCTAGGGGCCAGTTTCCTCCAGAGAGTTGATGAGATTTACAAAAAGTGCACTGGAAAATAATTTGTCAGAGATATTGTAGATCCCAGGGCAATACCAACTATATATATTTTTTTTAATTTTCTCCCATAAGCACATACGTCCCATATGATGGGAGATAAGTAAGTCAAAGGACTAAAAGAAAAAGGGGCTCTATTTGGCCCAATGTACAATCTATCCAATGTTATGGAGTTATTGACAATAGAATTTTTAGTAGAAATTAGAAAATGCAATTTTCAAATTGTTTTAACTGCATGGCCGACACCAAAGTCATATTTGGATGTTGTGTAAATAGAAGCAGCTTTTCCTTTTGCCAGTGTGCAAGTTCTAGTGGGGGCTGTAACAAGTTTATTTAAGGAATTTGGAGGTAAGCTTTTGAGTGCCCTGAAATATCTGTCCTAAGCAAAAGTTGTTTATAACCTCTGGAGTCCAGACCTCATTCAGCTAGAACCTTTAAAAGAACACATCTAAGAAAGCACCCTGTTTTCTGAGCAAAAAATTATTAACATACTGAATAAGCACTGGACAGGAATGGATGTCTCGGTAGAGTTTATAGAGTTTAAATCTGCTCAGACACTGCGAGAATACTGAAGGAGAGTCACAGTATCTCTGAAGTATTCAGATTTATAGGAACTACTAGGTTAAGAGAAAATGTGAATCAGGGCATAACAATCAAAAAGAAAGTTGACTAGAGGTCAACTACTGTATTTTTAAAGTCATATGAACTAAAAATCATTGGAGTTCGTTTCTAACTCTTGATAAAATATTTGTTAAGCCAATTAGTTAGAGCTCTTTTAAATATAATCTGCCAGTAAAATATCACATATCAGTGACATATACAGACACATAGACATACAGATACAGACAGAAGCAATTTAATAGCTCTTACAAAGAATTTTTATTTGCTGGGTCTTACATATTACTGTTTGTTTTTATTCAAACTATCAATCCTTTAATTACCTATTTTATTGTTTTAACCAATTACTAGCAAGGCAACAATTTTACCTTTAGTAAGATTTTATCATTTCTGGGCTCAGCACCTGTAGCTCAAGCATCTAAGGCGCCAGCCACATACACCAGAGTTGGCGGATTCAAATCCAGCCCAGGCCTGCCAAACAATGACAACTACAACCAAAAAATAGCTGGGTATTGTCACAGGTGCCTGTAGTCCCAGCTATTTGGGAGGCTGAGGCAAGAGAATCGCTTAAGCCCAGGAGTTGGAGGTTGCTGTGAGCTATGATGCCATGGTACCCTACCCAGGACAGTAGCTTGAGGCTTGTCTCAAAAAAAAAAAAAAAAAAAAAAACTCTCATCCAACTGGCTAACAGAGCCATCATGTCTTTCTCATAATTGTTATGTTAAGACATTTATATTCAACCTTTAGACAAATTCACATGTACCCTAATAGGATAAATTATAGGCGTGATCCCCACAATATCATTCTCTTCACCCATCCTCCCAAACTGCATATAGAAGCAACAGACTGTATCCTATGAGAGAATTAATGTACACAATTATGATCTAATAAAAAAAAATTTAAAACAATAAGAAAAAAAGAAAGTTAATTAGAGGTTACTGGGAGTTGTGAGGAGAGGGACATGTTGAGTTATTTTTTAATGGGTATAGAATTTCTATTTGGAGTGATGAAAACAGGTTGTGGTAATGATTGTATAACAAAGTGAATGTAATGGACACCACAAAATTGTATACTTAAAAATAGTTAAAATGGAAAATCTCATTATGTATATTTTACCGCAATTTATTTCAAAAAAGGATCTGATAACAAGTAAGAACTAGGAAGTTGGGGGGGGAGTAGGGAAGGGAATGAGCCTGATGCCCTGAATGTAGTTGCCTGGCAAGCCTGACAGCTTTGACAATAAGAATTATCCATGCTAAAGGTGAAAAAAAAAAAAGGTTTTGTCATTTCTGTAATCCATTACCACTTTGGGGGCATAATACTTATACATGTATATTATAGGTAGACATCGCTAGAAAACACAGTACTCTGTTCAGAAATTAAGGATCCTATTTTCACCCCAAATCTTGGCTTTGGCTCTCACATCTCCATGATCAATGTAGGCAATCGTTTTTCCTTACTCAAACACACAAGAAAAAGGAACACATGGAGAGAATAAATCTGCAGTGCAAATTCCTGAAAGCTGGAGTTTCAGCCCCTGAAGTGTTGCCATTTACTGTTAGTTTCTACCTGATCCACTCAGACATTTGCACCTCTAACTGGATCTAAGCTAATTATTTATCAGAGTCAATTAGTTTAGTTTCTATCACAATTTTTGAACACAGGATAAAAATTTGCTCAAACAAATTTAGAGAAGTAAAAATACGAAATCTGTGGTATTTCGGAATCTGAGAGAGAACTTACCCACAAGCCTCAGTTACAGTGAGAGAGTAAAGGACAGCACAGTCCACAGATATCTTTTTGGACTCTCAGTGGTCCTGGGGGTCTCTGGGAGCTCTATCTCAGAACCTACTTTTGATAAAAATTAAATTTAACAGAGTCTAATTGAGCTAAGAGCAATTTACAAATTGGGCAGCTGAACTAGAACCAGTTCAGAGAGATTCTAATGTTGAGAAGATTCATGGACAGAAAAGAGAATGAGGGTGGCACCTGTGGCTCAAAGGAGTAGGGCGCCAGCCCCATATACCAGAGGTGGTGGGTTCAAACCCAGCCCTGGCCAAAAACTGCAAAAAAAAAAAAAAAGAGCGAGAGAGAGAATGAGATATAAAAAACAGCAAGAGTGGTTTCAGTTCAGCATCTGCCTTACATAAATACAGTTTTAGCAACTGGCCATGTTTGATTGACCATGATTCATGAAGAGGAAGGGGAAGAAAGGAGTGAGGATGAATGGGTCAAACATCAGCCAGGCCAGACAACTTTTTAACTTTTGAACTCTTTAACTAAAAAACACCTTTGAAGTAAAAACAATAAGCCTTAACCAAGTTTATAACTTAATCAAAGAAGCAAGAAGTATCTTTCAAGAGGCAGAGAACCGTCCAGAAAAGTCACAAAAGCAACTCTAAAAAAGAAAAGTCTCACTGATCATAAAAGGTAAGAACCCACAATTTCGTCCAGTCCTATTTTCTATGGTCCCTGCCTTTCAGCTGACGATTCATGCATAAATATTTAAAAGCCCTGTGTCTCTCTCCAGAATACAGGGAAGTGAAAGTTGTGCACAGAGAAAAAACAAAGAATGGTGAAGACTACAAATATCAAACCAGAACAGGTTCATTCCCTGCCTGAGAATCGAACCTAGGCTGCTGAGATGAAAATACAGAGCTTTAGCCGATAGACTGTGAAGGAAACTGGCCTCTGTCCTTATCCCCACAGTAGCAGTATTCAGAAGGTTTTTTTTTTACATACATGTTTTTGTTTTAAATCAGATATTTGCTCTTCAATTTTGTCAAGAAAATCTTTAAGACTAGCCACAGCATTACTTGTTTTTGGTTTTGGGGGGTTTTTAAGGCAGAATCTAACTTTGTCACCCCTTGATAGAGTGCTGTAGTATCAGAGCTCACAGCAACCTCAAACTCTTGGGTTCAAGGGATTCTCCTGCCTCAGCCTCCCAAGTAGCTGGGGTTATAGGTACCCGCCATAATGCCTGGCTATTTTTAGATACAGGGGTCTCGCTCTTGCTCAGGCTGGTCTCAAACTCATGAGCTCAAGCAATTCACCTGTCTCAGCCTCACAGAGCACCAGGATTAAAGGCATGAGCCACGCAGCATTACATGTCTTTCTATTAATCTAATTTCTCTGTTAACACAAACAAGACAATTGTTCCAAGTAAGAGATCTCTGAAATTTATTTTAAAGAAGATTTAGAAGTCTTTTAATTTAAAGGATCCATCTTTTGGCCATTAATCTTAAGGGTATATTTATTATAAAAGTGACTCAACCCAATGCCTCTTCATTGAAAGCCCAGGTGATGATTTTCCAGCTTTAGCCTGGACAGGGCTCAGAGAAGGCCCAATGCCGCCATACAAAAAAGGCCATTTTTGAGATTTCCAAAATTTCACTCACTAACAGAAAATATAAACACAAAGACGACAAGACATTTTAACACAAAGAAGCTTCTCCTAGAGTTTGCCACATTTGGTACAAACATCATGCTGCCTGCGTGTCTCGGACTCCCAATCTTTTTAGATTGGCCACCTGACACGTTCTCAACAAAACCTGTCGCCAGATGGCAGAGACTGAGAAGAGTGTCTACTCAGCCACGAGGTGAATTCAGGGACATGAAAACAGAATAAGAGGGAGACCTCATACGGGTTTTAGGCTCAGGGACCTACAATAACATTTGTTTTAAAAGACACCAGACTAGTCAGAACCACATAACTAGCTGGTATGCAAGGCCAGCTTGAACATTGGGCTTATGGGATACTAGGCCCAAGTTCCACCCTATGGTAACCTTCTATAGCAAAATGACACAGAAAGACAACCAACAAAACAAAAACAACAACAATAAAAGCCATTTCTATGAGGAGATGGAATCAAACAATAGGAATTTTCATACACCACAAAGTGCCAAAGAAAATACCAATAGCAGAGTTGTTCACAAGACTAGTTACACACAAAATCTTTTCTCTCATTAATCTTAAATTTGGAAAGGACAATAATCTTTTACAATCTGCTCAATCAGAGCCCACAGAGAAGAAAACTGGGAGTCCTATTGGTAAGTAAAATACCATGTTGCCAACTGGTTGGAGTTCTGATCGCCCTCATAGCAGCTTTCAAGAAAGCAAAGTGACTCCAACATCTGGCCTGCTAGACTAAACTGTAGGGGGGAGGGGAATCTTGCCCTTCCCTCCCACCCCCAGAAGTTCACTAAAAGATCAACTCACAATTAAGACAAATAAATAAGAGAAAAGATTTATTTCCAAATACCATGCACTTGGGGAGACTCACAAGAGTTATTACTCTTGTGATTAAATTATAAATATTTTTTATAATTTATTATAAAATTACTCTGTTTTAAAAGAATTATAGAAATTATCTCATTGCAAAGGGGGAAGATTTTATATTCTATAAGACCAGTGCGCTAACCCTTGAGCTATAGGGTTAGATTTTGTATTCTAATTATAAACATTTATTTCTGATTTGAGTAATGTCACATCTTATAAAGAACAAGAGGTAGCTTGTTTGTGTAGAGAAACTGAGAAAGTCTTACTAGCTGTGTGTTCTCAGGCAAATGTCTATCTTCTTTGCCTTTAAGAAATCTAGGGTTATCAGAATCTAGCCAACCTCTAAGATTTTATGTTGAATTGGACATAGTGTTCAACATACAATTATTTATAAGTTATTACAATAGGAATTTCATTAATATGTTAGAATTAACATAAAGTTTAATTCATTATAAGAACAGAATCTTCATAGCTTAAATTTAATTACTTTGAGTATCATCTGCTCATACAGCATAATTCACAATCAAAACAAAAAGAAATCATATTGCGGGCAATGTTGTCTTATTGACACATGTTAATGACGTGGTGTCCATGACAAATGACTAAGTTCATTTTTCTAAGAGGCTTTTGGAGACCCCTCCTGTGAATGTGGGAGTTTTCACCCACCACGCTGACATCACCAGTGTGGAGTCTGTCTTCTGCAGTCACTCATCTACCCCTTGGCAAAGGGGGTCACCAAACAGAAAAACTTAAAAAAAAAAAAAAAAAGGTTAGCTTTAAGAATATGAATCCTTTACAGAAGAATGGAGGGCGGCAAGCACTCAGACAGGTGAATAAGAAGAGACGCTAGGGGATCTACCTGTTTGTGAGGATGGACCTCAATTCTCACAGGACGCTGACAGTGATTCGGTCATAAAACAGCCTCTCCAACTCTAACTGAGCAAAGCTATTTAAACATGACAATTTTCAAGCTTTTTAAGGAGTTAATTAATTCACTTGTTGGTTAAATACAAATAAGATCCACTTTTATTTTCTTAGCCTCAGGCCTATGCTGTTAAACCTGCATAATGACTTCATCTGAATTTAATTTTTTTTTTCAGGCTACTTTGAAACAGTTACATGACTAATTCATGTTAGTCGTCTCCAAGAAATCTCAGGCCACATTTCTATGTGTAAATAGGTACTCCTGACACATAGGTGAAGAAGTGGAAAATTGCACCATTATAGGTTGACACTATTGACCTTCCCGATCTTCCTGTGGATCTGTTGCTAGTAAGTTAATATAAATTATTGCACCACAGAAGCCAAAGAAACTCTAGTGCATTTGGAAATTAAAAATTAAATAGGTAAATAAAAATTAAGCTTACTTTGATTGAAATCAGTTGGAAATGGCCTAGTAATCTGGCCCCCTCCTTCTGACTATCCTGCTTCCCTCCATCTATCTTGAGTTAACTCCAGTATGGGAGCGCCATTTGGCTTTTCACACTGTAGCTGCTAATGAGCAACTCATTCCAGATTTATTGGGGGACTCAGAGAAGTTATGTTATTTGGTCAGTAAGTTGCCTTTGTCAATGAATAAATTCTATGAGTATTTCAGACAACAGAACAAGATGGCTTAGATATTAACCTAGTATTCACCTGCCTCAGCTCAATCAGTGCAGTTCCTGAGAAAAAGAAATTGCTTTTACAAGCTCTATTACATTGAGAAAATTAGTCTTAGGGCTTCTCTTCACTCCGTCCCTTGAGTCAATCTTATTCTCTCATTTTCCCTTTTCTTCAGTGCCCTTCCTTCTGTTCATTCACCATCCAACCCTATCTCCATGAATTGCACAGCACTAAATTGGTAGAGAACAACTGGGAAATAACCTTCATTCATTAGGTAAAATGCCACATTTCTCTTTGATAAAATTGTGTCAAGATTCTTTATTATTCTACCCAGTATTTCTAGAAAGTACCTAAGTCTACAAAAATGCCCCATCTCTCTGAGTTCTATGAATATAAATATGTATTCACTTTTTTAATGTGACTAAAGAGTCTAAGAGCCCAGTTTCAAAATCATCTTGAATGTTCAATGTTTTACTGATGCCTAAGAGGGGGATTTATATAATATATTTATCGTTAAATAGTTTAGAGCATAAGATGTAAGTGAGAAATTTTATTCTATGCTTTTAGATGATCACTCTGAAATCAGAATCTATTCATCAGCACCAGAAAATGCACCTTAGTGATGGAGAGTGGGAGTACCACATCCCGGGAGTGTCTTGAGCTCCTAGAAGAGATTTAGATGTGTTCTCATCTGTGGCTCCAATTTTACAATTTTGTGGCCCTCCTAGGGTGGGTATCTAAACCACTGTACTTATTAAGGTGTAATTGACCCAGACTGAGGAGCCAAAGACTTCCCTGAGGAGGTGATCTGACGAATGAGAAGTTAAAGACAAAACATAGCAAAGGAGTGGTGGGTATTTTCAGACATGAAGAACAGGATATACCATGGTCTTGTAGTGAACAGGGACATGACACATCCTTGGAGGCTGAGAGGAGGCCAGATCACAAAGAACAAAGGGACAGTGATGACACTGGAGATACAGGCAGTGGCCAGTGCATGACTTTGTGAGCCACCCAGCCCCTGAGAGTAAGGACACGCTTGACTTCATATCTTGTCTCCCTCTTAGTATTATGCCCCTTCAGACTTAATACCCAGCTATGAGCTGTTTTCTTCATAACTGACTAGAAATCCCCAAAATTGTTCCACTAGTTACTTGCCTTGAGTACCAAATATGACAGTAAGGCTGGGAGATGCTGAGCATCTGTATTCAGATAATACATGCTAGATGTCACCAACTAATTGTAAGCCTCTAGCTCAGTGGTTCTCAACCTTCCTAATGTTGCAAACCTTTAATACAGTCCAAAGGGGTTACGACCCACAGGTTGAGAACCGCTGCTCTAGCTCTATCTAAGGAGGCAAAATGGATACCAGCTAACAGGGGAATAAGATTTCTGAGATATTTGCTTGTGTTCTTTTTTCACCATTCTCTCTTTTACCTTCAAGCAGTTGGTGCTCCATGTTCTTTAACTCGGGGAAGGGAAGTGACAAGTTGGAGAAAAAAATAAAACCTAGGAAAGTATATGCCTTTGGTTGCATATAGATTTAGGAAAAAGGAAGATCAGATTTTGGCCATTTAACTTTCATTTTAGATAACTTAATTTATGGGTTAAGAAATGTGGGATATAATACACACACACAGAGTGAAGGACTAACTCAGCCACGAAAAGGAATGAAATACGTGTCATGTCTTTTGGTAACTTGGATGGAACTGGAGACCGTTATGCTAAGTGAAGTAGCTCAGGAATGGAAAGACAAATACCACACGTGCTCTCTAACAACTGGGAGCTAATCAATGGGCGCACACGGGCACACAGAGATGTAAAAGTCACTGGAAATCAAGAATGGGGAAGGAAGAAGGAGGATACGGGAAAAATCTACCTGTTGGCTATTGGAGTCTATACAGCACATATATAGAACATCTCTATCTAGACACAAGCTGTATTGAACAATGCTGAGCTCCAGCAGAGAAGAAATATTTCTGAGCAGCAGAGAGGCAAGTAGGGTACGTCCCCTCCAATGAACTATTAATTTCTGTCTTTAAGTTAACAGGTAAAGGATATTTATGTTCTGGTCTTCACAAAAGAAGCACCTTAAAAGAATGGGAATGAGAAGTTAAAATGTAAATTTTATCTTTAATGAGGCTATGAAATACTGTAGCCTCCAACCACAATAAATGGGGAAAGGATTAAACAGGTTTGTAGGAAATACACAAGTTATGGTGAAAGTTTTGAGATACACAAAAATTAAGAAACATAAATCTGTGCAGATGGAAACAGATGAAGCCCTCCCAGTAACACTGATAAGCCAACCGAGTTAAATCTTGCATGGGTGAATCAGAAAGGATGGTGTCAACTGTGTTTCTTAGAAGTAAAATAATGGACCATAACACAGTCTGTCTCAAAACTTTTGTGGTGAGCTACATACCAGGAGAAGACTAGTTTTCAAAGTAGGTGATCAAGGCTGAACAGTGAATATGACAAGCCTTTTCTTGAAATGAGAATTTAGGAACAAATAGTTCCTAAGGGAACTTCTTAGGGTCACATTTGTCAACATAAAGAAGCAGAGAGTGTGGAGCTGAACAAGGAACACACAGATGCTTGGCCTTGGCTGAAAGCCGTCTGCCTCTAAGCAGCTATGAGGACAGGGACTCTGGATAGAGAGGGACGCTAGAAGAGTTATATCCATCATGTAACTATAGATTTCCTTCAGTGGTGGAAAATAAGGTTGAAAGAACTCAACCACACAAACTTGTGCCCTAAGAAAATTTCCTAAGAACCAGGAAAAGTGGCTCAGCGCCTGTGGCTGAAGCAGCTAAGGTGTCAGCCACATACACCTGAGCTGGCATGTTCGAATCCAGCCCGGGCCCGCCAAACAACAATGATGGCTGCAACCAAAAAATAGCCGGGCATTGTGGAGGGCGCCTGTAGTCCCAGCTACTTGGGAGGCAGAGGAAGGAGATTCTCTCGAGCCCAGGAGTTGGAGGTTGCTATGAGCTGTGATGCCACAACACTCTACCCAGGGAGACAGCTTGAGGTTCTATCTCAAAAAAAAAAGAACCAGGAAAAGTACTGCTAGCCTAGGATACTGCCCTGGACTGTTGACCACAAACCTGAAAAGACTTGATCCAAAAAGAACTCATCTCATTTAAAGATTAATAATAACAATAACGGAACTGGCATAGGGTCTGCTGTAACAAAGATACCTTCAGTCTGGGTAATTTATTAACAACAGATATTTATTGCTCACACTTCTGGAAACTGAAAAGTTCAAGACCAAGGCACCAACAGATTCAGCTTCTGGTGAGCACTTACTACTTCAAAGATGGCTCCCTGGACCCTCTTTCCCATTAATGAGGGTGGAGCCTGCATGACTTAATCAGCTCCCAAAGGCTCCACCTCTTAATGATATCACATTAGGTATTAGGTTTCAACACATGAATTTTTGGGAAAGACACCAATATCCAGCCAGATCTGCACACAGATAACACAAGAAAAAAAAGAGGAGGAGGAGGAGGAGAAGAAGACAGGGTCTCGCTCATACTGAGGCTGGTCTGGAACTCCTGAGCTCAAACAGTCCACCCGCTTCCACCTCCCAGAGTGGGAGGATTAAAGGCATGACTTACCACCCCCAGACTTATATCCAGAATATTTAAATAAGTTTTATAAATCAGTAAGAAAATAACAGACAATCTAATTTTAAAAATGGGCAAAATGACAATAACAATAATTCCTGGTCACTTATCAAAAGAAAAAAATCGAACCGGTCAATTGACATGAAAATTTTAAAACTTACTAGGGAATTGAGAATTAAAACCACAGTGAGATAACACTGCAGGTCCACCCGAATAGCTAAAATTAAAATGACTGACCATGCCAAGAATCAAAGTAAAAGATGTTCACAATAATTACTTTTATACTTCGCTGGTGGGAGAAATATAAACTGGTGCAAGTACTTTAAAAATCAGTTTGGTCTCACTGAAGTTGAAGTTAAGGGTATACTCACTTTATAGCCCCTAATTCCATTTCAGGCACGTACCCTAAAATAAAGGTCAGAAAACTAAGACCCTGAGGCCGAAGTCCACTCTTTAAGCCTGTTCTCATAAATAGAGTTTTATTGCAACCCAGCCACGCCCATTCACTCAAGAATTATCTCTGGGTGCTTTCTTAGCACATTTGAATAGTTGTGACAAAGACCACAGGACCTTCAAAGCCTAAAATATTTATTATCTGACTTCTTACGGAAAAAGCTTGCCAACTCCTGCCCTAAAGAAATGCAAGTGTATATTCAGCAGAAGACTGTACAAGCATGTCATAGCAGCATTATTCATAACAGTCCCAAACTAAAGACAACCATGACATCCATCAACAATACTATGGGTAAATCCATTGTGGACTATTCCTATCAGTTGGAATACTACACAGCCATAATGATGTACAAACTTCACTTAGTACCAGTCACGTACATGCATGAGTCAGGCAAGTGAAACCAAACACAAAATAGTACATGCTCTGTAAGTCCATTCATATAAAGTTCAAAAGCAGGTAAGTCTAAATCAGTGTCGAGGCATCCTCATTTAGTCAGTAAACAAAAGAAAGGGAGAACCACAAAAGTTGGGGCCGCTGGTTACCGTTAGTGGAGTGTGTTGAGAATCAGAAAGGACATGCAGGGAGCTGCAGGGTGCTGGCAATTTTCAGGTCGTGTTAATTTCCTAACACTTATTACAGCTATTTGTGTCTTTTGTGCACGCTACTGTATATGTGTTAATTTCCACTGTAAGGTAGGTTTTAGAGTATGTGTGTTGAGCCCGTCTGAGCTCATAGCTGATTCAGTAACCAGCTTCATGCCGTGTCATTCACACTCACTACTTAATACTGCCATGGAGGAAAAAATACCTGTCTGTGTCTGGGAAGCATATACACTTGTACATTTTTTAATACTCTGATTCTGTAACATTTTCCGAGTTTTGTTTTTGTTTTACAGAGAAAAAAAACAGTGATAAAGCAATCAGAGGACAAGAGGTTTACTATTGATGCTTGGGGTCATCTGAGTAACAATGTTTCAAAAGCTATTCTTTTTTCTGTATTTTCTATACAAAACTGCCAATCTCATGAATAGAAAGGGAGGACCATAAAGGAGGAGGAAAGCGATGTTCAGTTACGTTCTTATTAACCTAGAGAAACCACCTGGAGGCAGGCGCCGTCGGCCGAACCCGACGGTGTTGCTTCGGAAGCACCCGGCTTGTGTTTTGCATTCTTCGTATGCAATCATACGGCCAAAGACAAACTATTTCATCATTTATTGTAAATAACACTTTCCCCCAGACCTACCATAAAGTTTCTGTGATGTATTGTCTCCCAGTTGCAATAAAAATTAATGAATTGCATCACTTGAAAAAGAAAAAAGTGTGGAGCATGAATAAATGCTGTTCAGTGAGTGCCTCTTGTCATCTATGAGATCTTGGGGGCAATTTGCTGGTCCACTTGGGGGCACCCTCTGAGACAGGTCTTTCTTCTTGGGCTTCTCTGGTTCCCTAGGGGAGTTTCATTCAAACGTCTCCCTGGCAGGTAACCCCTGGACTACTAAAGTTCGGGGATAGTAGGGAAGCTGGGAGAGCTGAAGGGTGTGGGCATTCAGAGCGCCGATCGGGTTACCAATCCTGAGCAATGGTGGAGTGTCCATTCTCTCAGATTAGCCTGGGGTCCTTCGATGTGCAGGCTCCGGGTCACCCTCTTTAGGAGATAAGCCATTAAATATTTGTGGGTGTTGTAAATGAACAGTTGCCCAGCTTCAAGGCATCTGAGGCTTAACTGCATCTTAAACAGTTTTCAGTAAATTCTTTAGTTTACTACACACTTTTATTTCCACCTACAGAAGTGCTTGGTACTGAGAATTTCTGAGCCTTTTGTGAATTCCACCCCTAACTAGGTCTGACCTTTCCACATTTTGAGTAGGACTGGGCTTTTTCTGGTCTGTCCAGTCAGTTGTCCCTCATCTCTCCAGCAGTCACAGGCTCTGACTATTCCCATTCTCGCCAGCTTGCTGGTGATTTTTTTTTTCCAATCCCTTTACTGTACTTTCACTGTAGTTTCAAAAGAAATAAAATTAGATGCATATATTTAATCTGCCATCTTTCCACAGAAGGAGTCTTGTCTCTTAATCTCTAAAATGAACATCAAAATAACCATCTTGTGGGGTTGGCACAACTATTAAAAGAGATTTATATATTTAAAGTGCCCAGCTGCTTTCCTTGCTATTAAAACAGAAAGACTTAAATACAGAAAACCACACCATCTACACATACACACCCAAACACACACACACACTCTTAGACACCCTCACCCCTCTCTCCTCCCAAGAAGATCATGTTAATTCAATCAAGGGCAGAATTCAGATGTGGATTATTCAGATACAGAGCTTATTCTAAGTGGAAGGCATTCCTAGTCCACGATGAGAAAATATAATTGACTACGGAGACCCTGAGGATATTTAGATAAAAAGCATCAAACTTTCTCTTGAAAGACACTATTAAAACAGGACACACATTCATAATCAGTTTTGTGTCTGGGGAGATATTGGGATTTGAATAGGACAATATTAGTAAGCGTTCATAGAATGTGGTCTATTGCCTGACTTGTGATATCTAGTAGTAAAAGAAGATCACAGTTCCCTGTTAATTAGGACCACCGACAGTGTTGGAAACCTTGTTGGATGATCAAAGAGGAGACACACTTAACCCAGGAGATGTTGACAAGCTCTCCAGCTTGTTAGCATAATATAACTTTAGCCTAAGTGCTTGATGTACAAGCTCTTTTATGCTCTGCCATAGTTTTGGCTCACTGGTTTGTGAAGTGATGATATTCCTTACATAAACAACGAAAGGTACATGGAAATTTGATTGGTGCTAGCGCCTGTCCCTGTGTCATTTAATCTTAAGTGTACTTTCATAATATTTCTCCCGATTTTAAGAATTATACTTTGAGTCTCTATATTAAGAATGTGGCGTTCCTGTTCCCATCTTCAACGGAATCTAGAAAGATCTTAAAGAGATGGGCTCAGATTACAGAGGAAATCATCTATTTCCCCTTTGCCCACTTCACAACAACTGAAGCAGTGGTCCCTAATGTTAAACTTCAGGGAATTGAGAAAAATGCATTCTTGGTAAGGGGCCTCAGATCAATGACTTCCTGAAAGGCAGAGAAATTAAGTCTCTGCTCTATGTAACTAGGAGGCCTAAAAGGAAGATCATTTCCTTAGGATCAGATAAACATGGGCTCAGGTCCCCACCTACCTCTTCCATCTGTGTGCTGTGGGAGACTTTACTTCATCCCTCTCTGTGTAACAATGAGGGTTGTAATACCAACTTCTGGGGTTGCACAAAGGCATGAAGAAGAAAATGCCAACAAACCCTCAACCATCTTTGGGCCCTTCATACCTGTAGCTTCTACTAAAAGTCAGGTACACCATCTGCATTCTTTTTTCACATAAACCCAAAATAAAATTTCTTATCCTAGAGGAAGAAATGTTAATGTATTGGTAGAAAAAGAAATATAGTGTTCAAAATAAATTTTATATAACATCATGAAAATTATTCCATTTCATCAACCTTCCAAGGACTAAGAGCTATCCATCGATTAAATTCATTTTGCTAAGAAACATCTACCGGGTACTGCTGATGTGCTAAGCTCAGCTCAAGGAACTGGAGACGTGTGCTCGGAGACCCTTGGACAATCCTGACTCAGCAGGTCAAGGGGGCTTTCTGGCCATTTTTCTCACGGCAATGAGGCCTTCCTCTGCAAGCAGATGGAAATGGTAACTGTCACTTTCCCTACCCACGAAGTAATTTATAACAAAAGAGGGAGCAAAAATGTGTTTTGCACTGCGTTGGGAGAACGTGTGACTTCTTGTTGCTCTCTAATACGTCTGCTAGAGGATGGGGAAGGGGCAACACAAAAAAGTAAAAGTAAAACCAGTGGATAATGAAATTCTGATCATTTGGGGCATGAAAAGGGTGGGGGGAGTGAGTCACCACAAAGACAGAAGCACCGATCAGGTGGTATCCATGAAGCTTCTTCCCTGCCCCTCAGCCCTGCTCCGCAGTTCAGGGGCCAGAGGTTAAGGTGTGTGGAGGAGTTTGCCAGGAAATGAGGCTGGAGGAGCAGGCTGGGGCCAGGCTGGGGAGATTAGCCTTCATCCTCTAGGCACCAGGGAGCCAGCAGAGGTCTTTAAGCAGGGAAGCCATGTGATCAGATCAGCTTTTCCGGATGGTAATTCTTTATTGTAGAAAATGGACTGTGGGGGGAGAGACGTGTTGAGGGATCCAATTAGGATGCTGCTGCCTTATCAGACTTTCTTACACAATAACTACATGTTATTTTATAAAGTGTCTCTAAGGACCTCACAGTGCTGTAACTTTTAATATTTATTTAATATACTACACAATTTTACTCCTAAGCGTTTTCCTTCACTCCTCATTAGTGTAAGTTTAAGTGCTATCCTGACCACACAAAATAAAAATTCAATCCAACATAAACTTTAAGTTAAGATACTGATGGTGAATCTTAACTCTTCTAAAAGAATTAAATGCATAAAATATGTGTGTTTACTTTGCGTGGGTCCGTGGAAGTTTTCATTGTGAATTTAAAAGGCAGGCCAATACTTATCTGCTTCCTGTCCTGTGGTATCATCTCGGGATTTCACAATATAAAACCATTACCATAGGTTTAGATATTAGCCAGGGTCTTTATTAAATTGAACAGCATCGAGCTATCTTACACTCCTTGTCTTCATTGGTAGCAGTCTCTAACAAGTTTAAATATATGCATCTTATATATGTGTACATGTCTTTGAGGGTCCCTATGTACCTAAAGTCTAATATAAAATTACTAATAGCCTTTGCTCAAGTTGCACTTTGGAAATTCATTCTTTTAGAAGTTGTAAAGTATTCATAAAAGCTGAAAAAATGTGCACAAATTTGCATTGATGGATGTTTTCTTATCCTCCATCAGGAAATGATGTACTTGAAACTCATTATAGATCTTCATAGAAACTCAACTGAACGTGCCTTGGGCTTTGTGCTCACCAGCACATACCGAGTTGACTGCATAATTCATATCTCTTGTGTCACATTTAATGTATAACATGTACTTCCTGTTAATTATGAAAATAAAAACACATCATATATTCTAAGAGCATAATTACAAAAAACGCTGCAAAAAGTTCTGTTTGAAGTCTAGTAGCTGCTTTCTCTTTAAAAGATATAAAATGGAAAAGTTATTTTCTCTTGTTTGTTTTTTTTTTAAATCAGTTTAACAATGCTTCCTTTTTCCCTTCCACCTGACTTTACAGAATGATATAGAGGCTCCTTAACATAGGAAACAGGAAATAATAGAGACAGAGGAGTTACCAACTCTATCATCTCAAAACATTTAGACAAATAAATAAAGTGAACTCAGGACTTTTCAGGACAGAACCGAGATTGTTCTGTGGATATGAAGACCAAAGCGATTCACCGATTGGTGATTAATTATTTTTTTCTCTTTTAGAGGCATAATTATTTTCTATGTTTGTAGTACATGGAAAAACAAAATTCCATAAAGGCCCTGATCCTATTAGCCTCCAGCAGTCAAGATTCTCTTAGATAAAATCTCCCTTTATAAAGAGAAAATATATCACGTAATTGAAATTCTAACTACTTAAAGTTTTATCTTAATTTGGCCTGGGAGAAATTTTAAGTATCATGCATGGCTCATAAATCTTGAACTACATATGAAGTGATAAAGTCTACTGCAGTCTGAGCTTTCACACCTACACAGTATATACAAGCTCTAGCTGTGAGAGACAGCCGCCAGCCACTACTCTTAAGCTCTTTGGTTACTAATTAAACAGGCATGATATTAAAAATTAATTAGCTATACAATTAATATTGCATACTTGTCATAGGTAGTTATTGTGCACCTTTTTCCCTTGACTCACAGAAGAGAAACTTTTTGGCATTAAACTTTGGTGGGTTAATTTGATTCACTGCTTAGTTAACATGGGCAGGATTGTTAGACTGGCTGTCATCAAATATGAACGTTTTTGCATAGAAGCTGATGAGATACACTTTGAGTTCCCTAAAGTGACTGTGATTTGCTGCCAAAAATCTTATCTAAGAAAATGATGTGACTCATTTATTAATGCATATAACATTCATAAATATATTAATTTAGGGATTCTTAATTCTACAAGTACCATCAGAAACTAACGTGGCTTATAAAAATAAACATAAAAATTCTCATTCACAGGAATGAAGCATAGGTTTGGCCTAGTCAACAGCTTCCAATCTGTTAGTGTTAGCTGTCTACCACCCTTACATGAATTGAGCAGATAATAGTACAAATAACTATAATGAAAATATAATAATAACTACTACTATTATTATGATGATGATGTTCCCAAAAGTGAAGAATCGGGAGAGTGATTTACGTGCCAAGTATTTGCAGACCCCGAATAAAATACTATGGACAGTATTATAGAAGTTTGTACAAAGAACGATGGCATCATCAAAACCAGAATAATCCATTCTCCTTTGTGTGGAGGAGGACCATCATAGAAGAAGTATCTTATGGTGAGTTGAGCCTCCCCAGAAGAACTCATGTAGAGACGATTAGTGAGCAGTAGAGTACTTCACAAGGAACCGAAGAACAAAGGTTGAGACAAAGGTTTATGAGTCCCCAGCTGATTCTTTGAAAGTTGTAGAATGTTTTCTAGGTGGATTGGAAAGGAAGGGCATCCCAGGCAAAGGTATTAACTTGGGCAAAAGACCATCCTTCACAACAGAAGCATTACATATGAAAAAAGGAAAATGGTAAAGCATTAGAAACCCGACCAGCTAGAAGAAAACATTAAACTAAGACTTTAGTTTTCATTAACTTATATTTTTTAGAGATAAAGTATGTCACCCAACTTATTTATACATTAGTATTACACAGTTACATATTTTAGCACTCTCAGTTATTAAATACATATAAAATCCCATGACTCAGTAAACTACCTGAAGTAAATATGTCTCTTTATTTAGTGATAACTGCTTCTTTTTAATCATTGAATATATCTTTGAGGTAATAACTATAGTGTGTCACTTCTGTTTGAGAATGAAAAAATCTGAATGGTATTTTCATCTGCTTATACACTTAGAGTTTCCTAATTAATTCTTAAATATTTGTAGGACAAATACACAAGTTCTTCAGAGTTTGCTTAAGTGTGTCAAGGCATAATGCTGTTTATTAGACAAAATTGGTTTCTGAGCCTGGGCAAATTGCTTCAAGGATAGTCTAACTTCTGCTTCTTTTCAATTGAAAAAAAAAACATATCGTCCCATAAGGACGTAGTGAAAATAGAATGAGATAAAACAAGTACAGCATGTAAGTCTTAATAAACATGACTATACCATTATTAGAGCACATTATTATGGAATAGTGTATATGTTATGTACCAGAAGCCAAGAATGTACTGAAATCATGCAATTATATTCTCACATTCAAATGTAACATTATTAGTTGAGGATCTACAACATGTAACTCGTAAGGAATTTATACCTGAACGATGTAATAAATAAAGGGTATCAAAACACATTTGCATTAAGGAAGCAACTAGTATTTTCCAAGTGAAATCTGGTTCTTAGGCAATTTATAAATGATGACTTTTATAACAGGGAAAATATTAATAAAACATAAATCTTTTTAAACTTTGTAAGTAGTAACTTTGGAAATGATTTTAAAATTATAAAATCATTTGGTTGCATTAAACGGTGGCTTTTAAAGCACTTATGATGTTTATTTAAAAACAGTCAATGTCTCTTTGACTCAAAGAGCTTTATATTTGTAAGTTGTTTTTAAGCCCCCAGTTGAGACTGTCAACTCTCATTAGTCAAATGAAAAAGAGATTTCAGTTAGGGCTCTTCTAATTTGTTTCAGAATGGAATCCTCATGCCCCTTTTTTCCTTTTTCCTCCTCCTTCCTGCAAAGATTTATTTCTAATTTGTTTCCTCTTTTTCCCATGATTGATCATTTAGGGCTTGTTATTTCACATTTATTAAGACCAGGCTAAGTGCAGAGTGTGCACTGCAAAGGGCGGTGAAGAATCCAGCTCAACAGCTGCAGGTTGAAGTGGGGTTCATTTTGCTGTTGTTCTGCTGCTGTGGGATTCAGGGACTTACATTTTTCTCTCCTCTTTCCTGTAAACATTTTGAAGGGCTTTCATAAATGCTTCAAGTATGCTCTGTACCAAGGATCAGACAGATATTAAGAGACAATAGTTATAAAGCAATGGGACAAGGTATTAATCCCAAGAAAAGGAAGACAGAACATAAAACAGAAACTTAACTCAACCTAGAGACAAGCTGAGGGGAAGGCTTTCTGGAGGATGTGACATAGTCAGGGTCTTCACACTTCTGGATAAGTAGGACTTATCCAGAAGTGTGAAGTGTGTATAAACTGGGATTGGGAACAGAGTGAACTTCCCACAGAGAAGAAAGGCAAGAGCAAGATACACACCAAGGCAGGAAAGAGCACAGTGCTTTTACTGTTTGGTGGAACTAAGCCCAGAGAAATGAGTAGCTATGGGTCAAATTGTGGGAAGCTTTGTATAAAATGTCAGAGTGCATAAGTCATGTCGTAGATTTTTTTGGAGAGAGAGAAAAAAGTTGGAACCTACACTCATAAACACCCGATCCCACCACTAGATGTCCAGTGACAGTTATTCCAAATGGTCAAAAAAAGAAGCACACCACATGTATCTTTTTCTCTATATTTATCCTCTTGGTGATCTCATCGAATCTCATGGTGTTTAATACCATCTACAAAGTCCTGATTCCCACATATTTATCTCTACCCTCATGTTATCCCCTGAACTCTAAACTCATACCCAACTGCCTGCTTAATAGTCCCAATCAGACGTCAAACCTAAGCTCAGTCCAGAAACCCCTCCACTCCTCCCAAACTGTTTCTCCCATAGTTGTCCTCATCTCATTAAATTAAAACTCCAGTCTTCTAATTGCTCAAGATAAAACATTGCCTCTCCTTCTCTTTATCTGACCTGTCAAGACATCCTTCCAGCTCCTTCCTGAGACGTAATAAGAAGCCAGCATCTTTTCACCCTCATTACTACCAACCTAGACTAGGTAGCAATCATCTCTCACCTAGATTATTCCAGTAGATCCCATCTGAGCTCCCTGCTTTTAGGCTTGCCTTTCTAAAGTAGATTCTACATAGAGGCTCCCAGCAGCACCTAGAGTAAAGCCCAACGAACTTATCATTGCCCAAGGGTTTCTGCACTGGCTCCCTGCTACCCCTCGTGCCTTATCTTTTTCACCTCTACCCACTGTTCACTCCACTCCAGGCCCACGGCTCCTCCTTTGTTGCCCCTTACTCACACGAAGCACACTCCTGCCTCCAGACGTGTGTGCTTACTCTCCACCTGGAAAACACTTCCCACTGTGCCTCCTCACTTCTTTCAGGACCCTTCTGAAATGTCATCTTGCCCATCTGATCACTGAGTTCTCCTCGACCACTCTGTTGCTATTTTGCAGTAGCTCCCTACACACAGACACAGCAAGGGTGGAGGGTGTGGGAGGAATGACTATTGCCTGGTAACCTGCTTTATTCTACTCCAACATTCTTCTCATTTCCCCATATGTTATATATCTCTATCCATAGTTTATGTATCTACTATCTGTTTCCCACCACTAGAATAAAAGTTCCATGTGGACTGGTATTTGAGGCTGTTTTGTTCACTCCTGAATTCCCAGCTTCTAGAATAATGTAGTAGCCAACAAATATTTGAACATGAGACTTCATGCCAAATGTAATATCCCCTGGTAAGATACTCTGAGTTTCTTCTGCCTTTCTTGTCCTAACCCCCAACTCATCCTGTCCCCAGATTACAAGCTTTCTGAGAACAGAAACTAAGTCTCATTCATCATTCATTCTTCATTTTTGTATCATAAATGCCCAGCACAGTGTCTGGCATATCTGGCCATTCAAAAAGAAATAAAAGACGTGGCTTTACTGATCCCTATGTACTTCTGAAGCACAGTAATAATACAATAATCATTAGTTTAGCCAGAAATAACTCTATTACCTACTAAGCTCACTCCTTCCTGACAACTGTACAACTTTCTCTCTAGCTTACCATTCTAATGATGAGGATAGAGTGACCCAAGGCAACCCAGGCAAGAAGAGGAACTGGAAGCCACTTGCCAATGCAGAAGCTCAAAATCCATCTTACCTCTCTGGGCAAAGGAACCCAGAGATAGATTTACTGTGTAGCTATTAAAATATAAGCAATAGCACTACTCAATTTGACAGATACTTTCTAAAGCTCCTACCTAATTGTCTATTCATAATTTTATTCCCTTAAAGAAAAATGCACTAAATCTCTTAACCTTCAAATACCACAAAACCTAGATGAAGTGGGAATTCCTCTAACAAAAACTAGAAGAAGGGAACACTTCTACACTGCTGGTGGGATTGCAAAATAATATAGCCTTTTTGGAAAGAAGTATGGAGAATTCTCATGAAACTAAAAGTTGACCTACTATTTGATCCCTCAATTCCATTACTGGATATCTACCCAGGTGAACAAAAATCATTTTACAACAAAGACATTTGCATCAGAACGTTTATTTCAGCCCAATCCATAATTACCAAGTTGTGGAAGCAGCCCAAATGCCCATCAACCCATGAACAGATTAACAAATTATGGTATAGGTATATGTATACCATGGAATACTATTCAGCCATAAAAAAGATGGAGACTTTACATATTTTATGTTTACCTGGATGGATTTGGAACATATTCTTCCTACTATTCTTCCTATCTCAGGAATGGAAAAAAAGTATCTAAAGTACTCAATACTATTATGAAATCAATATATAATCACGTATACATTCATACAAATGATAAACCACAAATACAGTCCAGTAGGAAGGAGGGGAGAAGAGGGAGAGGTGAGGGGTGGGGGGAAGGCAAGAAAGGAGGGAGGAGAGAGGGCTCTTGGTGGGATCTCATCCACTGTACACAATTCAAGGGTACATTTCAAAACAACCAAGAGTAAATTATAAATGTCTTAACACAAAAAATAAGTGAGGTGATCATTATGTTCATCAGTTTGATTATACATTCCCATCGTAGATCAAATCATCACATTGTACCCCATAAATGTATACAGTAATGATTACAAAAAATTAAATTTAAAAAAATGGAAGAGGAAAATATGACCCATCCTGCTTTGGAACATGTACGTACCTGTCCCCTCCTGAACCTTGAACCTCCTCAGCCACGCATACGTTCATCTTCCTACTTCAGTTCCACCTTGTTTAGAGAGGCCTGACCTTCTTCACATTATACACTATTATAATTCTCTTCCTCATTTTTGTCCAGAACTGTTCAGCAAACTTATTTCTTAAATATTTTGGTTCATAAAATCAGATCATTTTTATTTTTTGCCAGGTTTCCCTGTGACTCATTTTTCTCACTCACTGAGTCCTGGCAAGTTTCTTACTCTTGTTTTCTTTTCCCCCGTCTACACTTCTTTCTCTAATGTATAGAATCAATATTCAACTTCTCTCTGTGGAAATCTATGATTTATCGAGGAGGCTACTGTTTGTCAGCTTTATTGTTCTTTCTGGGGACCGCTATTCCCTGTTACATCTCCTTTCAAGGCCTGACCCAGCACTTGACCTTAGAGGCACAAGAAGGGTAAATGAAATGTAAATCTAGGGGACATTGCCTTTGAGTGGCATACGGTGCCTACTCCCAGAAGGGGTTCAAAGCCGCCTGTTCATTCATAAATTCAGAATCCCAAAATTGTAATTATTCATAAATTCACCCACAACATAAATTTGTTATAAATTTGACATATAGAGAGTAAAAACTAGAACGTGGATTACTCAACAGACCTTCTATAGAGTCAAGAAACTCAGGGGATTCTCAGTTCCTTTAAAAGATTTTTAAAAAGAAGAAGAACCACAGGTCTTCAGAGTAAAGAGCACTTAAATTTATAAGGTTACACATTCAATCAGCCAGGATTTTATTTATTGATGTCTAAGCCTTAACAGGAATGAATCAGATGACCTGACATCGAAAAGGTAGGATTTCTGGTTGTCTCAGCATTTTACATCCCTATAAACTTCTTTCTAGAACACAATCTGTATTTTAACCATCTGATTTTTGTGAAATTTCAGGAGGGGAAAATGGTTTTCCCTTAATAACTTACAAATCAACACAAAGAACTTCACCCGGAGCTACCCTTGCAATTTTCTCTGAAAATCTCCTCGTGTGCATGCTACATTCACTCTGATCCCGATTCCCTTGCCAGTCGTTCTCCCAGAGCCTCTAACTTGTTTGGGAACAGATGGAATAATAGACACAAAAGAACACAGCCTCTTCCCTCTGGAGCTTCTCCTCCCCTGGGACTGGCCCTCCTGTAAAGGGATGAGATCCTTTTTCACAAAGCCATTTGAGATTTTGTTCTTCTTTCATTTCTAACTTGAAATTCCTGCCATTGAAAATCTTGTTTGGGGGCCAAGTGGGACAAGAGCTACTAATAGTAAGGCTTGGAGTCTGAGGTCTCCTCTTTTTATTAAAAAGCTGTATCAGCGAAAATGAGAAATGACTGAAATCGTACTAACACCAAACTACAAATTTCCCCTTGGTTCACCCGTAAAGGGTAGAACAGTCTTAAAAATGGAATCCTTTTGAAGAATAAAAATGTCTGTGTTGTTCAATTTTGTGTCCACAAAATTATCTTTACCTGAAAGGGGCAAAATAGCTTTTGTGGTTCCCCCAAATTTTCCTGATAATTTGAGTTATTTTTTCATGTAGCAAATGGTCTCTTTTGAAAGAAAGCAAAAGTGTCACCCCCATAAATATTGAAGGGAGGGTCCTTGGCCTGTGGATGATAAGCAGGTAGGGAAGGATGGTGGCAGCAGCAATGCCAGGGTCAAAAGGGGAGGAAGAATCTGCTCTCTGCGCTGTCTCCAGGCACTGAGCCTCCTCTTAGTGGAGAGATGGTAGAATGCTTGGGACTAGAGACCCCAAAATAGACACTTTGAAGTCAGCATGCCCTGCTAGGGAAAAGACTTGAAAATAAAAAGATGGCCATCTTCATGTCAGAGGGAGAGCAGCATCAAGGTAACTTCTCAGTTACTGCCCTACTCTCAACTAGTCATGTTTTAACTCTCAGTCATCTCTGCCTACCCTAGGCCGTCAGTGGTCCCCTCCCTGATGGCCTTCAATACATATGTGGACCAGGAAACCTAGTTCTTGTACTTCCCTACTAAATTCCGAGAAGCTTCCCAGAAATATAAAAATAATTAGTACCTATCTCCTTATCACAGACGCGCTCTTTCCTCCTCCGTTCTTAGCTGCTTCCTATCCACAGCATCCAAGTGACACAGGGCCTCCCTAACGCTGTCCTTGCAAAATTATCTTAGACTGCATTGAGGGAGAAAAAGCGAGCTGATACAAATTTAGCCAGGCTGCCGTTCTCTGACAATAACACACGCAGATTGATGACGTTTTAGCAAAAATGAAACCAGTGGCTTTGCCCAAGGTCTAAAGTTTAGAGACAAAGAACCGAACCCAAAACTGAGAACTGTCGGTAATATGAAAGGAGCAGGAATAGAATTTCAACTGATTTCGAAGGTTTATTAAGACCTCTAGACATCAGTTAGTCTTCTCCTGATCTGGGATTGTTTTAGAATAAAATTCGACCATCTGGGGGTAGTTTCCATAAGCTTGCACTCCAATGCCTTCAAAAAAAAAAAAAAGGGCTACTAATTGGAAGTGTTACTTGAGCATTCTTTAAAATTCTTTCCCAAATTAATGAGGGCATCTAGTACATAAAGATACACATAGGGAGATGAGCAGCATCCAGAGACAGCTGAACATCTTACATAAATGCAGCTGGTAAACAAGTTCAGGACCTGCATAAAAATGGCAAATGGGGTTACACTTGTGAGAGCACCTCAGAGGGGCTCTCAGCCCCTGAGCAAAATTCTCAAATTTTGCCACAGACATTCATGTCTATTGTTAATATTAAAACAACTCTTTGTGCCTGCATAAACAGTCCATTTCATTTTTCTCTTTAATTATACATCGTGACTGCTGAATATTAATCTCGCCCTTTTTAAAAGGGAAATGTATACTTGTGTCTGTCATTCAGAGTTTTCATAAATCTTCAGATCTAAAGGAGATTCATCTAATGAACTGCCACCCCAACTACCTCCAGGTTGCCAATAGTCTACATGAATGGAAGATAGAATGAAAGCCCGTGGACCTTGAACTCATTAAATGTCTAATGAGTGTTTCCCATTTCCAGAAAAAGCATAAATTTGTTTTCCAGATCCACTCTCTCCCTACATATGTCCATGATGAAAAAGGCAGACATTCTTTTATCTTACTGACATCGTTGCTTTATAGAAGATATAGAAAACAGAAGAGAACTTGTAACAATGAATTTAAAGCTTCAATATTAAGTTACAGTATAAATTCCTACATCTATTTAAAATCATTTATGTTGAATGCAACTATGAAGATAGCTAGATGACACCCTGTACTAACTTATTCCTGATCAGAGCATAGCTGAATATGTAGTAAGGCAGCTTTTTCTGTGCATTTATCACTCAAAAATTTACTTATTCATTAAGTTTATAGTTAACTTCTGCTGAATTCAGCTACCCTGTAGTCAATAGGTCTACCCCTAACCACTTTCTCCATTGCTACATATAGAAATACCCACGTCTCCAGGATCTAGCAGAAGTTAAGGGAAAATGTAAGGTACGTGAAAAGGAATATTCTGAGAGAGCACACAGGGGGAGGTGGGTTGATAGGAAAGCCAGACAGCTAGGAGGAACAGAGAACGGCTTAAAGGTTTAGCTTTGACTTTGGGCCCGAACCATAAATTGAAAAAGAAGAAAACTCATCTCTTGACCGCTTTTCAAATGGATGGTCAAATTTTTTGCCAGTCTTTGAAGATTTACAGACATAGTGCCTTCTTGACTAATATATGGTTTATGTCATTAAAATTGCTATTTGAAAGCTCTCTGAATGTCAAAGCACATAGAACTATCCTTTGCATATTCCTGAATCAGAACCATCAGGTGGGACAAGGCTGTACGTTAATATATAGATCATTTGTTTTATGATGTCCTTCATTCATCATAACATTTACCCCTACTATGTACTTCTAAACAATATTGATCCATTCTTTCCCAAAGCAGGTTATCCGGGCCTGGGTCGAACCAGTCTCTGCTAGTAACAGTTTCTCTAGGAGACAGCTCTATTTAAAATGTTTCATAGGCCATCTAGTTATTTGTTCATTGTTAGTGATGGTGGGAGAGACTATAATAGACAAGCAGCCTCAGCTGGCTGCTGGCAGTAGGACTAGATCTGGTATTATTAAAAGGATAGATGGTATATTCTATGCCCTATGGAAAATAGTTGGATAATACATCTTGACCCAGAACTTATTAAAAAATCCATTACCTTTTTAATTCAACTTCATAATACCCTTTGGAATTTCAATTTAGGCATTTCTTACCAAAATAATAGGTAGCTTTATTACTGAACATGGGAAATAGACTCTGTCCTATTGACAACTCTCTGACATGAGGGTTATTAATTTATTATTGACAAATTCGTGTTCATACTCTTTAAAAGGGGTGACGGGGGGCGTATCTTTTCCTTCTCAGCAGATCTTACGTCAACTTTGCCTTGCCTTTTGTTAATCCTGCAGTTGGGCTCAAGTTCTAATTTATTAAGCTGTCATTCTTTGTCCAGCAGGACCTGGCTCAACCTGAAGATTGCTCAGGAAATCCACACCCTGCAAACAGTTTACTTTGAAAACAAGTATACACATGCCTTGTACACCCCATCTGGACAGTTGTATTTCCCCTGCAATATCAAAGATCTCGCGTGGCCGTGGGATAATTCCGCCTTGGCCTCTTACGGTGCATCAGAAGCACTGGCCGGGAACCAGACACCTGCTCCCCTTACAAGACAAACACATGCTGCGTTAAAAATAACACCACTCTGCGCAGACATGTTTTCTTCCCAGGTGCCTGGCTTTAAAATGTGCTTGCGTTTGTTGTATGGGGCTGGTTAAGATATCACGTTACCACTTACAGCGAACCTCCTAACAGGCTACTGACACGCCAGCCACTGCCTACTGCGTGCAGCCACTCAGCACTTCCTCTCACCTTTTATGGCTTTCTTTTCCACTCAGTGGCATGTCCTGGAGTCTTTTAGGTCCCTTGCTTGATAGGCTAGTACAGCTAACCTTTCCCCTGGCTGTGGCTAAAAGCAGATGATGGCAATGCAGGGCCTTGATCTACCCTGTGCTCAGTCAGTCATGAGCCCGCTACTAAAAAGAGGCACGGGCCTTTTCAGACAGATTCCCTATCAGTTTTCCCTTCCCTTCTCTTCTTTTTCTCTCTAATAAACTTGAATTGTGCACCCTCTTCATATTAGCCATCAGGCTATAATCTGGGCACATAAAGAGAGAAAAACAGATGTGATCATTGTCCTCAAGTTAATAATTTTCAGAAAGTCATGATGTTTCTTATTCAAAACGTGATTCTGTAAATTCAATTATAGCTGTACTTTCTGAGATATAGTCTCTTTTTCTCAAAAAGTAATTGAGTAATGGCCTGGCCCAGTAGCTGATGCCTGTAATCCTAGCACTCTGGAAGGCTGAAGCAGTGGAATCCCTTGAGCTCAGGAGTTTGAGACAGCCTGAGCATTAAAAAAAATATATATATATATATATTAGAAAAATCATCTGGGTGTGGTGGAGGGCACCTGTACTCCCACTACTCAGGAGGATCACTTGAAACCAGGAGTTTGAGGTTGCTGTGAGTTAGGCTGACACTGCAGCACTTTGGCCTAGGGAAACAGAGTGAGACTGTCTCAAAAAAGGAAAAGAAAAAGAAATTGTTACAGAAAAATACAGAGTAAGGAAGTACAATGAATATGATAACATCCTGTATGAAATTTGAAATGCATGTAAAAATCACAGAATAAAGAGAGATTTAACCACAAAACTAATCAAAGTAGGAAACGCAGATGATTAAACTAGCTCTGGGTATTTTTAGTACCAGTAGGTAAAGAGAAATAATCACTACATTTTGTAGAATCTCCCCCTTCCCATCTGAATTATTTTTTAAAAAATTGAAAAACAAAAACAAAGTCTATGAACAAAACATGAGTACACCCTAATTTTCTGAAAAAAGCAGAAAATAAATTTTAGTAGGTTATTTGGTTATAATTTCCTTTAAAAACATTTAAATGAGCTCAAATTACCAACAACCTATTCCATTATGTTCATCTAATAGCAAATTTAGACTCTAAAGATAAGCTTCTACACTAATGTTTTTAGATATTTTTGACACCGTATTTCTACAGTGTTTAATTGACATTTAACTAATCTTTTCAGAATTAATCATCTCTGTCCCATTTTCTTTTTAAAAATATAAAATATATATTTATTAAAACTGTAATAACTTAAAATCAAACGTAAAGAGAGATTAAGAGAACTTTGACGTTTTTCTTTTCTTTCCTTTTTTTTTTTTTTTTTTTTGCAGTTTTTGGCCAGGACTAGGTTTGAACCCACCACCTCCAGGATATGGTGCCAGTGCCCTACTTCTTTGAGCCACAGGTGCCACCCAACTTTGATATTTTTCTAAGAAACAGGAAATCGTGATCTCATCAACAGAGCAAACAGACAACCTAGAGAATGGCAGAAAATATTTGCAAGCTATTTACCCAATAAAAGGGCTGATAACAGCAAGGAAAACACAAACTACCCCATTAAAAAGTAGACGAAAGACATAAACAGAAGCTTTACCAAAGATAGAGAAATGGCCAATAAACATATATAAAAATGTTCATCATCTGCTCGGGACCAGCCATGTACACAAAGCTGCTGACCTGCCAATTACAACCAAAAAATAGCCAGGCACTGTAGCGGACACTTATAGTCCCAGCTACATGTATGGCTGAGGCAAGAGAATGGTTTAAGCCTAAGAGTTTGAGGTTGCTGTAAGCTGTGATGCCACAGCACTAAAGCAAGGGTGACATAATGAGACTTTGTCTCAAAAAATAAATAAATAAATAAATAAATGTTCATCATCATTAGTCATCAGTGAAATGTAAATTAAAACCACAGTAAAATATCACCTTATTAACCCAGTTAGAATGGCTTTTCTTTAAAAGTTCAAAAACAGGGCAGCACCTGTGGCTCAGTGGGTAGGGTGCAGGCCTCATATACCAAGGGTGGCAGGTTCAAACGTGGACCTGGCCAAACTGCAATAAAAAAATAGCTGGGTGTTGTGGTGGGCACCTGTAGTCCCAGCTACTTGCGAGGCTGAGGCAAAAGAATCGCCTAAGCCCAAGAGCTGGAGGTTGCTGTGAGCTTTGATGCCATGATTACATGCCATTTGCTGATTATTTCAAGCTAGTATTGGCCATAAATTCCTCAAATGGATCTAGCTATCCTGGATTTTTGGCATAGTCTGAAACTCTTCAGAGGACTCCCATCCATCACAAATTTGTATTGCTATTTTCTTAGCATTAAAACAACTGGTTTAGTAAATATGCAAATTATTATTTAAATGACTGTAGCTGTCCGTGGGAGGAAATAAACTGGGAAAATCAATTCTATATGTGATGGACTCTATGTTAAACTCACTTTTCATTTCCATTTTCTTTCCTGAATGGCCAAGTTGCTTTTCTTCATGTTGCAACACCTGTGTTTCACAGGAAGGCTACCCTGAAAAGCAGGTCCACTGAAATTTCCATTTAGCATGAATATCCTCCAGTCAGGATTAAAGTCTTTTGGAGAAGGAACTGTTAGCATTTAGGGATATATTAGCTTGTCTTAATCCCTTACCATTCAAATGGTTGGAAAAAAAGAGAAATTGACCTTTTGCCTTCATTTTTATCTTCATCTGTGCTCCTACGATGTGTAACTATTTCTACTACTATTTCTTAAAGAATGAGGTTTTCAACAAGTTTTTAGTCATTTCCATTCTTTTTCCTTACAGTACTTTATTGTTATGGAAGTGTAATCACATATTCTGCTCCCAAGAAAAATGACTTTTTAAAGAAATTAATGGGGTTGTCTCAGCACCCATAGCACAGTGGTTACAGCTCCAGCCACATACACCAAGACTGGCAGGTTCAAACCCGGCCCAGGCCAGCTAAACAACAATGACAACTACAACAAAAAATAGCTGGGCATTGTGGCAGGCACCTGTAGTCCCAGCTACTTGGGAGGCTGAGACAAGAGAATCGCTTAAGCCCAAGAGTTTGAGGTTGCTGTGAGCTGTGACACCACAGGACTCTACCTAGAGCAACATAGTGAGGCTCTGTCTCAAAAATAAAATAAAATAATGGGGTTATATTTTCCTTTTGTTAATTTAGAGAACAAAGTAGTAGGAAATTTTCCAGTAACTCTACAGAGCAGGTCAGACATAGGTGAGGTGTAAATCTAGCCAAATTAAGTGAGGCTTAAGAAAATATTTAAAGTATGGAAAATGGTGTAGGGAGTAGGAAATTGGCAAGAGCAAAGCCACCAGGGGTGGGCTGATGCGATGTGTGTTAGGGAGAACGGGAGAGATTGTAGAATCAGGAGGCCAGCCTTTGTTATTAAGTAAATATGTAAAACTAACACAACAGCATAGAAGACGAAAGAGCATCCAGCCCCAATGTCTGTGGCCCTGGAAAGTAATGTATATGCTTTAAGACTCAGAAAGACAGACGACCAGCACCAAGTTCAATGCTATAAGTTGCTTAAACAATGAGTCCTTACTTCTCCTGAAGTAGTCATTCTAGCAAATGAACACGGGGAGTTTAATTGGTAAAATGCAAGATGCTACAAAAGTCAGAAATACTCATCTATGTTGACAAGGAATGGCGAGAAAGGAACACGTGATCAGAAGATATTTCTTTAGCGTATTTTCACCAAGTGTTCAGCAACACCAAGTCTGCTGGTAAACCCAATCAAAACGCTTGTCAGAGCAGTGATTTCTTTTAAGTCCTACTATCGAAGGTCATATTTTAGGGTCTCCTGCAGACACGCCTCAGAAGCACTGGCCCTTAGTCCCTAAGAATCTGAGGACAGGCCCCCTGCCCTCCCCTAAGGATCTGAGGAGTAAGATATAAGAGATGAATCATAGGCCAGAAATAGGATAGTAATAGCAATAGCGGACAATCACAAGGTGTGTTAATATAACACATTAACTATGTCCCAGGAAACTTATCAGGCATTTCTTCACACAGTGCCTCCCCCAGCAACAACTCCGTGAGGTGTACTTTTATTCTTCCCATTTTGCTGATGAGTCTCTGGTAGCATGAATGTCTTGCCCATGTGTGCACTAAAATAGCAAGCACCAGAGCTGGGATTCAAAACCACCCGGGCAGGCTGGCTCCGGAGTCTTAAGTCACTCTCACTACACTGTGTTGCTTTTGAAATTTGGCATAACCTTTTTATACAGCAATATATCTCTAGAAGGTAAAAAATAACAAAGATAATTTTTCCTGGTCCCATTGACTTGTCCTCAATGCTATTGTTTATTGAAATTAATGTTTAAATGGCTTAACTTTGTTGACAAATATTCATGAGCAAGCACGAATCAAAATTCATATTGCTAACTTTTTTCTTTAAAATAAATGTTAAGTACTGCATAAATGTATGTGAGGTGAGTTAACCCAGACAAGAAGTGTGTAATGAGCTAAAGTAGTTTAAGTGACATTTTATCCATTGGTTTAGGTCAATAGACAGTTCTATATATTTTACCAAAATTATGGGGGGAAATGAAAAAGAATAAGAAAGCAAATTTATTCTTATACTCATATTATAATACCTTATGTTTTCCTCTTCTCCTAATCAAATCTAAGGCTATGTATCAAGCATTTACCATACTTTATAATCAGTATACTTATTGGTCCTCAAAACTATTCTGATATACATCATATAGGAAACATATTACAGAAGCTAAACATTCAGGAAGGTGAATCATCATCTGGAACAAGCAGTGTTATCTCCATGTTACTGTCATGGTAATTGTAATAAAAGCTAACATTAATAACTATCTCATGCTATTGACTATTGAAAGGTCTCTCGTGTTTCTGTGTATCTTTCCAGGACAGGTACTATAATCTTTTCAAGAATGTCTGCGCGGTGAATAACTTTTGAAGTTAGAAATAGTGTTTTCCTTTTGGGTAAAGAGCAGATTTGTTTACAGACAGGAAAAGAGAATTAGTGTCTCTGTAAAGGCAAAGGATAGGCATGCTTACTGCCCATTGTAAAATATTTGGGTCCCTAAGCTTAAGGTAGCATAACTCACCACATGTGCAGGTGTTTCTAGGCCCTCTTCACATTGCTCTGTGAGAAAGGGGATTCAGTGAACCAGCACAGAAAAGCCCTGGCTGCCTGGCCAATGCATTGCTGTGAATAATACACTTTACTTTAGAGAACCCAGAAATCATAAAAGTGTAGCAGACCAATTTGTCAGCTTGCAAGTAGGGCAAAATCTCAGACCCTCCACAGCTCTTGGCAACCTTTTCCTCGCCTCAACACACACATCAGAATGATAAGCTTGGTGAAAACAGGGTCCTTGTGTCTCTTGTTTGTTGCTATCCCTGCAGTATCTAAAATATTGGTCTGTTCACAGTAGGGGCTTGGTAAATGTTTCCTAACTGTAGAGAAGAGAATAAAGCGTTCTTATTTACTCCCTTAAAAACTACTCAATGACCAAGAATAGGACTGTGCCTGTAGACTTCCATGCAACTAATTGTATTAGACTATTTTTGACTGCCTTTGTATTAGTTCTAAAGTCCACATTCTAATGATTTTGTTTACTCATTGGTACAAAAATACATGTAAGAATTCTAAATTCTTTCCATATAACTCATTATTTAAAAACTTGAATACCTCAAGAAGCAATTTATTCAGCAGATCACACGGATCTACCCCCATACCTGGCAATGTCACCCAGAGCTGTCATCCCTCACACACTTGCAGTGACCCCTGAGCCTTCTTCACAAGGATGCAAGAAGGCCAGGTGCCACCACAAAACCCCATGGATCCCCTGCAGGAATTAACAACATCCCTCCCTTCCACTGGTCACCTTGATCAGACCTTACCAGTACCCATCATGTTCTCCATGGGGAATACAGAGTATGGGAAATGTGGAAAAGGGAATATGAAATATGGAAACTACGCAGCAGAGATGCGCTTAGCAGTGGTGGTAAATTAAATAGTGTGGCTGATAGTTCACAAGCTTCAGAGCAGTCAGACACAGCCTTGCTAACTGTATCAGAGCTGGTGGGCAAGAGCCTATACAGGAAAGCATGGGGGGGGGGAGAGAGAGAGATGTGGAAAGGATGAAAGACAAAAGAGAAGGAAGGAGTGAAAGCTCAATAGGAAAACCTATGGTAGCAGTGTCAGAAGTCAAAGAGTTTGATTTCTCTCTTCTCAGAGGTACCAGTTTAGACTCACTGTCTTCTAAATGATTTTAAATTGGCAGGCACTTTCAAATGAGAAGCTCCAAAGTGGGCCATTTTCTCACTCAGCTGCAGGCACCACTTCTCTCTCTAGGCTCTTCCAGCTGCGTCCAACACTGATCCCCATCAACAAATGGCTGCTCCTGCCAGAGCCTTCCATTCAAACCTACGGCAGAGGAATGTTTTTATCCCTGTGCTCTTAGCCTGTAAGCCAACGAAAAATAAAAGCAGGGGGAAAATTTAAAATTAAATTTTAAAAGAATTTAATAGCTAGATGTGGGTGTAGGAGAATTAATGGTAACATTTTAATAATTAATAGTTATTTCCTCGTTTAAACTAAAATACGCAGGCCAGGAATCTCCCTTAGGCCTTTACTCGTTCAATAATTTTTCCCCCAGATCCAGCACAAACGGATCGTCTCTTCTGTACTGAATACAATACAAGCAAATTCCCACCCATCATCTGCAAATGTCACTAGTTTTTTATCCATCCCTAGATAGAAGCCCAACTTACCTGCATATTTTGTTCGTGGTTCTCTTCAAAAATAATTTGGATAGGGAAGGGTTCATAAGATACAATATGAGAATTCTTGTTAAATAAGTTTCTCTCAATCTCAAATAGTAAAGCATTCTGATAGGATACTTTAGATTTAGTTATTAAGAACTAAAACCATTCATTAAGACATTTCCTGAAACTGAAGAAATTCAGACCAGGCTGTAGTGTTATATCATTTGCCATTACCTATTAGAACAGAACTTAGGAAATCAGAGCTTTTGTTTAAACACAGCTTGTAGTTACATGTACCATTGAATACAAACTTTGTGGTAACGTTAATGAATTTCCCAGTTCATACATATATTTTAACTAAAGGCCTTCATCTGGAAAGGCACAGATAAATAAAGGAAATTACTGATTTTTTTTCCTGTTCAAGTGGCATAAGTGTAGACTAATTTTTTAAGAGGTGAGTATACTATACTCTATTTTTTTATGTAAATTAATTATCTAAAGTGCCTAAAGAAATTACACCAATATATTTGATAATACTACATCTTAGGATACTAAGTCATTAGATGAGGGTAAGAGAGAGGGAAGGGAGTAAGAAATAGCCATATAATGTCTTAGTTCCAGTTGAGTACCATGTAAGACAGAGAAAAAATTGGGAGGGGGAAGCATTTAGGATAAAAAGAGAAAGAAAAGATACATTCTCCATTTCGGTGGGGAAAGTGCTTGGTTAAATAGTGCATTTGACTGTATTTTTCAAATCTACCTTTAACCTAACATTAGGACTCATCGGAAAACAGCAGAGTAAGGGGAAGCTTTAATTTTTAAATTAGATAATTTTTTTAAAGTGCTATTAATTTTTTGTTATTCTAACAAATTCCCTTAAAATTAATTTTTTTCTTAAATGGTTAAGATTTTTTGCTATAAGCATTTATACACATTTGTAAATAATCTGTTTTACTTGCAGGAGTTTGGAGAGGGGAATCAGAACAGTTCCTAGAGACTTCAAGCCTCTGCCCTCAAGAAGCCCACGTGCCCATGTCTCCAGAACTGCCTTATTTCCCCTCCATCTTGCCCCATAAAGTGTCTTATATGTGTTAATGTGTCCCTCTCCCTCCCCTCAAACCCTACCACTCTGCCCCCAATAAGATCCTATTAAAAAGTGAAAGATTTCAGAACCAGGCTCCTCCCTGAATCCCAGCTCTACCCCTAGGTAGGTCTGCGACCTTAGTTAAGCTACTTAGCCCCCTACATTTTCAGTTTCTTTATCTGCAAAATAGTAATAATAAATCACATCTTTAAAATTATGGAACTCTTCCCTTTCTCTTTTTGAAAAAAACTTACTTTTAATGTACATTTCCAAAGCCCTGAAGGATTTTATCCGGTACACCATCTTTCAATTATCCAAGCATGGGGCATCCACAGATGGACTCTTAAGTTTCTACCACCTTCTTCCTGTTTCGGTTGCTACAGATCCTTTGACCTGAGTCACTATCATGTTGAAAATTAGAGTAAGGGAAATTAATCAAGAACTACATTCAAAATCATGAGAACCATAGCCCAACCACTGTTTCTGTTTAACAAACACACTCCTCCTTAGAATCCACTGCCATTCCTCACAAACTTCAACATTATTCTCCTTCATTTACATTACCTCAGAACCCATCTTCTATTCTCTTAGCGTCTCCAATAACCACACCATGCAAAAGTCTGCCCACGGGTTCCTATCTCAAACTGATTACCTCTTTTATTACTCCTTTTATTTGAAACATCTGCCTTGTAACAAAAATATATCACAATAGATTTTATCATTAGGAAAGGATCTCAAATGTCAAGACAACATTAACATACAATGCAAAAACTAAATATATAAAAAGAACTGAAGCGATCCATCCAGAAAAGTTCTGTACTCTCCTAGCCATTTGAACATATGTTTATTTTGATTTTGCATTTTACATCGTTTCCAACTTAAGCTAGCCACACACCCCAAAAGTTCAGGTTTTCCTATTAAGAAATGAGTATAATTGTGATGGATATGTCATTTAGTTGAATGTAAACATTTCACATCGTGTATCAAAGCAGGACCCTGAACCCCATAAATGCATTGATGTACGAAGTTATGACTTAATAAAAAATAATTTTAAAAAAAGTTCAGGTTTTCATGGGATACAACTAGAAAATATCTAATTCAGTTATTAAGCTCTACTGTCCCTCCAGGTAGAGATGCCTGATCTATACAAACCAACAAGTAGCCACATGGTAGCCACAAGTAGCCAAACTCAGAAAAAAAACCTTGTTTCCCAGCATCATTTTAAGATGGCACAAGGTGGGGAGTAAGATGGAGAGCGTGTGTTAAAAGAACCGTGATCTTTGAAATGAAAGTTCTTAGTAGATGGGGTAGGTAGTAGCAGAGAGGACACCCCACCACCACCAATATTACTGCCTTCTCGCCATTTCTGCTGCAGGTTCTTCCCAAGCATGATTGCACTTTCAAATAAAGTGCCTTTATACTTCCATTTTAAAAATCGAATATGTGCGTCTTATCCCCCACTCAACTAATTTGTAGCTAGTCATAATGCCATCAGGCATTTGGTATTTGTCTCTCAAACTAGCATCATTGTCTTTATTTTATGTATCGGGTAAAGAAAGTAGCCCTTCCACATGGAAGCAAGTTTGTCTGAAACTTCCTCAGAACTAGTAGTTGAGGATAAAGCCTCCCCCTGGAGTTGTGGCTCTTTCTTCTCACTAGAAAGAGGCATTCAGTATAAAGTCAGTCCATCTATGGTAAATTCTACAGGGGTTAGTTATCAAACTAAATTTTAAAAGTGATTCACATTGAATTCTCAGCATGCTGCCACAGTAGCAATCCTGGGTCACACACTATGGAAATAGTATGGCATCCAATGGGAAACTGGTCAGAACTGGAAGGAGCCTGAGTTGTCATCCCAGGTCTGTATCTGAAAAATGGTCAACCTTAGATATGTTAGTCACATCAAGAGCAAGCTTTTCCTCTAAAATGATGATAATAATGGAAGTTGCCTTCTAGTTTACATTGCATTGTATGACCTTTTGAGAAAATGAAACTCTAAAGAAAGGAGCTCTACAAATTTGAAGTTCTAATACAATTAACCAATATATATTGCTATTATATTTTTAGAGTCAGATCAGGTAAATTATGTACCTGGCATCATCCAGGATATTTTATGAAAAGTAGTATAGGGATTCATCTACCTCAAGACATGTTGAAATGACTTGAAAGTGTTCCACAGAGGTTTAGATTTTTAAGAGTAATAGGTTAAATTGCAAATACTTTTGAAAAAAATTACCAGGTGCAAAAATTCCACATTCCCAGTAGGAATCATAATCTAAATTCTCCGTAAACAGGGAATGTCCAAAAGTAGAGGGGAATAGGAAAAGAATCTAAGCCAGAGGTGATTGTTTTGTGCTCTTCACATGATATTCTTAAAGATATTCTCTAGTGTTCACACTGATGTATTTAAGACATGGTAGACACCATCCTGTATTTTGGGGGGCGTTGAGGGAGGACTTATCAAGCTAATGTATCAACATTAATCAATATAGTACAGAAAGAGTGGACAAAACATGTGCTGGTTTGGGAAATATTAAATGGGATAGTTTCATGCAATCTGGTGCAAGATTTGGCAACCTTTCAGAAGTGAGGGAAGTAAATTGTTGACTACTAGAATTCAGCTAGAGAAAGCAAGAAGCTCAAGGAAGGCCTCTTTGCCAAGAAACACCACACTGATGGGGTTTCCTTTGCATTAAACACTTTCATTTTTAAATACAAATACTCCTTAAGGAGTTAATTTTGATCAGCTCAATTTCTGGTTTTAAATAGGGGAATCTGAAACTGAAAAGAGTTTTGCTCAAGGACCAGTGGAGTGACGGAGGAAAGATCCTTTGAAACATGAGTCGCTTTGGAGGCAGTCAGATTTGGGAATATAACACATTAGGGACTTGTGAACAGCTAAGGGCAGCAAGGAGGGAAGGGACACCAGGAAGAAGAAGGGGGTGTCAAACTAAGGGAGATGTACTTTATCAACCTGGCAACATTTTCTAGAACAACTGGCCAGGGGCCATTGAACATTATTCCCTGTGATTCCTTGGCTTCCGTGTGGTAGGATACCGACCCCTGTTCTGTTTGAAAGAACATAAAGTGAAGAGTTCAGAGACATGGACTTGCCTTTCATCATGAGCAGTCCATTGGCCACATTTCTTTTTTTTTTTTTTTTTTTTTTGAGACAAGAGTCTCACTTTATAGCCCTTGGTAGAGTGCTATGGCATCACAGCTCACAGCAACCTCCAAATCCTGGGCTTAGGTGATTATATTGTCTCAGCCTCCCAAGTAGCTGGGACTATAGGTGCCCGCCACAACGCCCAGCTATTTTTTGTTGCAGTTTGGCTGGGGCCGGGTTTGAACCCGCCACCCTCCATATATGGGGCCGGCGCCCTACTCACTGAGCCAGAGGTGCCACCCCATTGTCCACATTTCTTTTTTTTTTTTGCCTTATCCTTGGTGCCAAAATCTGAGCAATACTCAAGATTTAAAAACAATAAATGACAATCCTATGGGTGTCTCATGTTCTTATAGCTTCTTCTGTCTAACAGGAGTAAACTGCTTATATGTATGTTTTTAAGAAATAATACAATTTAACATTCTTGGAAAAAGTAAAGTTTTACTCTGCATAATGACAAACAAATATAATTTTATTAGGACTCTAGAATCCTTTCCAGGAAGTCTGGGAATATGAAAATGGTAGAAGAGGACTGATTACTTCATGCCAGGTAGGTGCCTAAAATAATATTCATTATCTCATGTAAAATCCATGGAAACCTAAAAAGGACATTTCTATTATTGTTCCCATTTTATTGATTAGAAAACTGAGGCATAACGAATATTTAATCCAGATACATAGCCAGTATAAATGCTGAAGCCAGAATTCAAATACAGACAATATGACTCAACGCACTCTCTTATTTATTTATTTCTTTAGGACAGAGTCTCACTCTGTTGCCCAGGCTAGTGTGCTGTGGTATCAGCCTATTTCACAACAACTTCAAACTCCTGGACTCAAGTAATCCTCCTGCTTCAGCTTCCTGAGTAGCTAGAACTATAGGCACCTGCCACTATAACCATCTAATTTTTCTATTTTTGGTAGAAACAGGGTCTCACTCTTGCTCAAGCTGATCTTGAACTCCTGAGCTCAAAAGATCCTCCTGCCTGAGACTCCCAAAGTGCTAGGATTATAGGCATAAGTCCCTGCCCCCAGCCTAAAAATGTACACTCTTAAAGGAGTCAGCAAACTGTTTCATTAACGAATTGGATTGTAAATATTTCCAGCTTTGCAGTTCACAGCTTTTTGCAATTCAGTTCTGCCCTAGCAGTGGAAGAGCAGACATAGAGGATGTGTAAATGAATAGGCATGTCTGTGTCTATAAAATGGAAGGTGGCTGGCGGGATTTGACTCTTGGCTGTGGTGCCAACCCCTGTTGTTAACCTCTGCTGTTAACCATTGTTATACAATATTGCCTCTTAGGATATATAATTCCAAACTGAAATGATTTTGTTGCTTGTGTACATTGGCTACCATTTGGCACACATTGACTTCCTTGTTATTTTGTTAAGTAGGCCACAATGATGACACATTGAAATTGTGTGGTTCCCTTTCTTGTGAAAGCTTAGGTTTTAGCAATTATATCTGTTGGGACATCTCATAATTAATCTCTCAGACATGAGGCACAGAGGCTATATTTTATACCTGCACAGTGCTCTGAGGCTCTTGACTAGCCAGAAAACACACTCTATTTGACTCAAAAGGCTGCCCCATGTAGAGAGAGCATCCTGCTTGGTTGTTAGGGTACTTGTTTGTAAAGATCAAGCAACAGTGTAATACACCCTGATGATCCAGGACAGATGTGGGGATAAAGTCTAAGCTGAAAATATTCCTGGGAAACTTAAACTAAGATCAGAGGCATTTCCACCAGGCATGTGGCAAGTTGGAGTTTGGAAAATGTGCTCTTGTCTTGCATGATTTCAGCGTCCCACTGAGCCCCCCACCTTTGACACAGCTGCAATGGGCGGAGGTCGGATTTACAAGTGGTGTTGACCTCGTTGTCAAGGGAAGTAAAGTAGATTTGGTTCTACTCTCCATCCCTTAATTTGATAGAAGGGAAAGAGCTTCTGCAAAAAATCATGAAGCTGACCCCAGTATGCTTCCTGCAATTTGGTGCTTGTGTATTTATATCTCTATTCTTCACTAACTCCTCTTTGAAGATGGCTGTATTCATTCTGTTTCGGTGCTACATTATATGCCTAAATCCCAGAGAAATGAGGCAGTGACAGTGAAGTGCTTCTACTGACAAACTAGAGAAGATGTGGACCAATTCACCAGTCCCTAAATCATGTTAGCATTTAAGCATTAAGACTGGGTTTGTGGTTTTCTTTCTTCTATTTATGTTCTATTTCTCCCTCCCTCCCTCCCTCTCTTCCTCTTTCTCTCTTATTTTACCTAGTTACCTTGTTTCTATAGTTACTAATAGCAGAGCTACCCTCAAAACTATAATGGAGTTTGCCTCTTCTATTCTTATTTTAAAGAAAATAGAAAATTGAGTACTTTAAAACTTAGTGAATTCCTGCTTTTTAATTGCTCTGCTTCTGATGGAAAATCCACTTTATCGTACCTGATTTTATACCATTTGAAATGGATTGCCATCACATCCACATTTAGATTATGGGACAGATAAACTTATCATTTCTGAATGGAATTCTAGAAAATAATTGTTCTCATTTCCAAAAAGAAGTGATAGATAATAAAGCCTACCTGCATTTGCACAAACCTTTTTAGATACTCTGAATTAAGGGAAAATGTGTTATTCACTTTGACAATTCCAAATTCCAATTAAATGTGCTTATAAAGAAGGGGGGGGACACTGAATGTATTACAAATAAAAGTGTCCCTTTCTATTTGTTTGGGTTTTTGCCTGGAAGGCAGAAAATGTTTAACAAATTTATGGTAAGGCAAATTTTTCTTTCTATTGATCAATCCCTAGAGGGCATTAACTTCTCTTAAGAGAGTTGATTGCAGAAGATGGTACAACTGACTTGCACAGAAGACAGTGAGCATGCTGAGAAGTGGAGGAGGAAATGGAACACTTTAACATCACATCCCGGTCATACCAAGGTCCATTGACCCTGTATTCATTCCAGATAATTAATTTACAACACATTAAACCTCAGTGTGAAGAAGGCTGTTATGCATCAATTGTGCAGGAATAAAAAATGTTATTGATTTAGGATTTCTAGTGTATCATCTGCCGACAGGAGAAAAAACACTAACAGTCAAGTTGTACCTCCAAGATGAGGCAAACCTTTGCTGAAGGACAAAATTGCTAATAAGAAGTGCACTATGGGATACACTTAGCTGAAACACCACTGTCTGAAAGGTGCTTGGCAGGGTGAATTAGGAAGCGTAATTAGAACCAACTGAAGTGTCTGATAAATATTGATAAATAAGCACTCTAGAAATCAAATTTGGGGATGTGATAATGGTCCTCTTTACAGTAAAGGTCTAAAATAACTCCTTGCCCTCTGCCAAATCCAACCATTAATATTTATTAAATAAAATATGAGTGTACCATTAATTTTAAATATCTGACATGAATCGAAGTTTCCTCCCATTTGAAGCATAGAAATTATAAGGGTGAGGACACATAACTTGAAGTCATGATGTTTTGTAGATACTGAAAGAACCAGTTATTGATTTTAAAAACCAAGTGGCCTCACTAATAGTGTAACTCAGACATTGGGAGAAAGAGGCAACAATCAGTAAAAGAGTTTGGGTTTATTCTCAGTGATGAAGATCAAGTCATGAAACGTCTCCAAAACACAACTGTCACATCTGTAAATCAGGAATAATAATAATACTGTACTTATGTATAGGGCTAATAAAAAGAATAAATGAGATAACACATGAAAGTGATTGAAAATATTATTCAGCTTGGCGCCTGTGGCTCAATCGGCTAAGGCACCAGCCACGTACACCTAAGGTGGCGGGTTCGAATCTCCAACCTGGGCCCGCCAAACAACAATGACGGCTGCAACCAAAAAATGGCCGGGCGTTGTGGCGGGCACCTGTGGTCCCAGCTACTTGGGAGGCAGAGGCAGGAGACTCGCCTGAGCCCAGGAGTTGGAGGTTGCTATGAGCTGTGATGCCATGGCACTCTACCCAGGGGGATAGCTTGAGGCTCCATCTCAAAAAA